>JAWQUT010000606.1:228218-260446 GCA_033807755.1 Ellobium chinense | reverse complement strand
CACAACAAGCTGACACCTTGCTTCCACCAAAATTCTTAAACTGTATAATATTGTACTCATTTGGGCGCATGCTTGCACTCACATTTGCCAACTTTCTTCAAATATTTGGGGCTCAGCAAGCCCACAACTAGCAAAAGGGTACGTTTTTGGTTGGGGCGCACCATTCGTGGTGAGGAAACGTGCGCACCTACTAGAGATAGTTTAGAAAAGTGCCCCATTCTGTACAAACCTGGAAGAAAAAGCTGTACGGTTTCAAATTTGTAAGTGGACCGTTTTATTAACGGCTTTGTGTCGGAGGAGCATGTGGCAGGAATCAACAGTGGAATCAACAATGAATAGGGCAAAGGTGTAAGTCACTGTATTGTTTCATGTCTTTTTCGCATCAATCGCAGCCACTTGGCTAGCCTAGAAACTGATGTTAAGGATGGGGTGTGGCTTCCCAGTTTGCGAACTTGCAGGAACCAAACAAACGTAACCCAGATCGCCGAGTCAAAGCAAACAGGAAATGAAGTGTAGGATGGATCTAATAGCCATTCACGTCGCCGATCGAAGACCAAACACCAAAACTCTTCGCTAGGCCCTTGGCTGGGAAGCTGAGCATCTACATACCATTTTTGGTAAGAAAACGGAAGTAACGAAATGCTGAAGAGTTCCAGCACGTTGGAACGTCTTTCTATACACGTTTTTTTCTTTATTTTTGATCGACGACAAGTGATTTAAATCTAGGCCTAGTCTAACGAAAAATGTTCGAGGCATGGAGGTGGATATAAGGAGGTGGGGAGAGGGTCTAAGCATGAAAAAATATGTAAACTATAGAGCCTTACAACCCTTTTCACAAACACGTGTTATAACTTGACTTCATTACAATGGGAATAAAATGATAAATAACGACTCTGAAGTGTCTGTTGAGAGAAACACTCCCAGTAAAAGTGTAGACTTTATTGAGAGCTTGCCTCCCAATAGTAAAATCTTTCCTCACGACATTCAATGTGCATTATAATAACAGTAGTAGAGTGGGTAGAGGCAGGTATATTCAGAGTACTGAAATGCTGAGCCTTGTAGGTCCTAGTTAAACGTTGGACTCAGTTTGCTGTATCTTTGAAACGTTGAAAATGCGTCATGAGAAATGATTGTAACCTGAAGAAACTGAAATATTTTTTGTAAAAACTGTGTCTGATGGCAAAACTTGGTCACTAGTTGTTTACGAAATCTCCATGGATTTGTCCGGAAGGCAAGAAGGTCAGTAAGCTACCCGAGCTAAAGTCAAGCCAGAACCTGTCAACCGTTCTTCGTTGAGAGCAAAAGACTGATTTTTTTAACAAGCATAAAACGGTGACTCTTGCAAAATGGTGGGAAAAGCTTCCTTGGCATTTTATTTTTCTATATATGATTCTGTCAGTCTGAGAAGCGAGTGAAAAAAAAAAATCATCAGCTACGCTGGTTTTATCCCCCTGCCCCCCCNCCCCCCCCCCCTCCACACACACACACAAAATCAAAAAGTACAGCCAGAACCTGTCAACTTGTCACATGTCCTTCTTTGAGGGAAATGGATCATTTTTCTAACAAGCAATGAACAGTGCTTCTTGCAAAGTGTTGGAAAGGGCCTCCTGTCTGACCCTTTTTATATTTATGGTTTTGCCAGTCTCAGAAGCGATTTGAAGAAAACATTATCAGCTATACTGGTTTTAACCAAGTAGAAATACAGCCAGAGCATGTCAAATGTCCTTCGTTGAGAGCAATGGATTTTTTTTTCTAACAAACAATGAATGGTGCTTCTTGCGAAAGGTTGAAAAACGCCTCTTGCCAGGCCTTTTTTTTTTTTTTTTGTTTTTTGCTATTTATGACTTTGTCAGTCTGAGAAGCGATTTTGAAAACATTATCAGCTACACTGCTATGTGTGTATAACATGACTTTTTAAAAAAAAGTTTTTGTGATGTTATAAACCATCCTCCAGCGCTTTCAAACCTTTGACGTAATGCCCATTAAACTATATAATTATTATAACACAGGCAGCATTTTGATATGTAGAATCAAGTATGTCATGGGCAAAAGCCAGAACGCTTTCGACCAATCTGGCTGGTAAGATTTGTTGCTCTCACTGCACATTATTTGTAAAGCAGTGATACTTGTTGCTTCCTTTTCCCCCCTTCAAGGTGTGGGTTGTTTAATTTCTCATAATAATGAAAACATGAGCAAAAAAATACCCGTTCACTTTTATCTACTCTTAGGGAAATTGGTCTCCGAATTCATACGAAATTTTACAATGTCATGACTCATTTATAATACAAACATGTAGAACAATACATGTCATACATATAAGCACATAATATTACAAATGAAATACAAAACAACGTCATTGCTGGTCGCCAGCAGTGCAGCGCCCTAGTCCTTCAGCTCTAAAGCCATGTACTCATTTACAACTGAGTCGAGTGGGGAAATGAAAGTGAACTGTCTTTCCTAAGCAAAAGCTTTATTGTATCTCTACTTACGGCAACATCGATCGTCTCGCCCACACCTCTCGACCTCGATGTTCTTCCCTTCACACGGTGTGAAGCAGCAGCTCGGATACACTGTGGGATCTTTGCACTTCCGGGTCCTGTGTCTATGACCTCCACAGGTGGCGCTGCAGTCGCTCCACGAAGACCATTGTAACCACTCACCACGTTCTGACCAAACAAAAAAAAAAAAAGTACGGTATCGTTACTGGTGAAATGTCTATTGGAATGATGTTCAAGGGGTTACAATAAAGGATAATTCGTCCACGTCTACGTCTTTATCATTTACAACACACTATGGCTTAAGACTCTCCTAGTGAATATATAAAGATAGACTTCTGTGCCTGCCTTTCTCTACTCCTTACTTACTGTTGGCCGTAGGATGGTCAAACTTAAAGGACCAAGAAAGTACCTTCTCATATAGGTTTTAGTCAAACAAAAATTGACAAAATATTATGTTCCCTTTGACTTTATATGTATTTTATTATTTCAGGTACATCTCGTTGTCTGAGGCGGTCATAGTTTTTAACTCAGCCAGGGCAGCCGTCAAGCCGTGCTCTGATTGGCTAAGCCAGCCAAGTGGTGTTATCCTTTCCTACAGATTGTAATGCAAAATTGCATACCAAAGTGCTGAATAATGCATGTTCTTCCCTAAAGGATGATGATCATAGGACAACAGTTATTTACAGCAGCACCAATTATTTGACACCAGATTAGACCCATGGTTTTAGGATACCTTTATGCATGACCCTACCAAAGCTTTTCTAGAGTTTCTGTCTCAACACAGAGATATTTTAGTTTATAACAAGTATTATCAATTCCTTATAATTATTCATCAAGACAGAAAATCCAGAAAAGCCTTCGTAGGGTCATGCGTAAAGGTTTCTAAAAGACGGGTGGTACTTGAGGTAGAAAAAAAACCGATGCTACTGCAAATGACAATTGTCCTGAGATCATCATCCTTAATGGAGAAACATGCACCATTAGGCACTCTGGTGTGCAGTTTTATGTAAAAAGTTCAATGCATTTATGGTGTCAAGTTGCACACCAAGTAATCTGCTTTATAACTTTTTAGGAACGGGTAGCACCTCCCTGTAAGGTGGCGGTGAAGGTATTTACAGTGCCTTGGCCTAAGCGTGGTGTTCTGTGTGAAGATAATATCCCTGCAAATGTTTATGTGGGTTTCAGCTTGTTAGTTACGAAAACCAAGACTCAGAATTTTCATTTCAGATTGTGTATCAATGTTTACCTACCAAATCATATGCTAACGAAAGCAGCAACTTAGATGGAAAAGGAACAGTATGACTACAAACCTGGCGGCATCCAGGGGCACAGCATTTCTTCCAATGAACGCCCAACACACGGTCGTCCCCCAAATGCACCTCTTCGTATCTCTGTTCTTGTCCGTGTTTTGTAACCCTCGGGTAGGCAGTCTCTGGGACATTCGCTCCAACAGGACCACTCCGACCACTCGCAATCCACTGTGAAACAGATGGGAAACCAACAAAACAAAAATTAAGAGGATGGACTAACCTTTTATTTTAATGTAGATTGCTGTAGTGCGCAATACACTTTTCTAACTCAGAAATTTGCGCACCAGTGTGCTAAATATAGCGTCTCTTCCTAATGTGAGTATCAACCTTCAGAACACTGTTGCAAAATAGTTTTTACTTTACCACCATTATCGACTTGCTCAAGGACAACAACTCCACACTCACCTGGAACTGACTAACACACCGTATACAGCTGTAACAAATAAAGGGGGAAAAAAATCAAATAAGTATCGATTTTCGGCTGTACTGTCAGAAAAATAGGAAACTCTTACTCGGAGAGCGAGGCAACAGAGCATCTTCAGAAGAAGACACCTCCGTCTAACAAGTGACTTCCTGACACTCTAAAGGGGCTGGGCCACACTTGGATCATGACTTCCAAGTCTCGTTCTGTNGTTCACATACGGCAATCCACAATTTCCGAACTTTACCGTCGATTCCCGAAAAGGTACATCGGACGTTGAAATATTGCGTTGCCGACAAGCCACGGCATACGGGTTTAGAACGGGTTTTCGAAATATGGACTCACTGAGCTGATATCGGATTTACGGATTATGGACCAAAATACGGAACAGTTCCGTATAATACGGGACACTTGGCAGCTATGGCATAAGCTCTTAGAAGAGTCTCATGTTATTGCTCTTAAAGGGAGAGGGAAAGCTATCTGCTTCACAGCCTAAAAAATCCACATTATTTTTTCATTAATTTTTAATCCCTTACACGTTTCCTTCGCCCGAGCGCTTCCGAGAAAATGCAGCTTGAATGTCGAGATTTTATTTAACACCATGCGGGCCGTCATAACTGGTCGTCCTGTCAGCGCGGGAATGAGACTTGATGTCAAAAGGAAGAGGCAAGTTAGTAGTCATTATGCAAAGAGAATTATCCACATGCAATAACTTTCGTTGGCTCTAAATGTTATGCTTTTTTTTTTTTCATTTCTCGTCGAGAAAAGTCTTTTGCTAAGTGTGTGAACAACTGCCCGACTTTGATCGCAGTGCTGTAACCTTAGAAAAGGGAAGATAAATATTTGAGAACAAGGAACATCTGTCTGACCACCGTTTGAGTCGCTTTGCACCGTCTTTGTATTGATGTCTGCTGTGTGGTTTAGTGAGCTCTCATTGGCCTAAGATCCTGACAATATAAAATTATCATTTGCTCGAGGATCACTTTCAGATAATTTAGACGCTGTCACAGTCATATTCTCTGTGCTCAGAAGCGGCGCTAGGTATGTCAATAGTCATAAATCAATCAAAAGGCTTTAGAGAGCAGGTTTAGAAGGAAGCTTGTCAACGTGAAAATTATTCTGACCTTATTTTTGTCAGAGATGACCATGGGAGCATTTTGTAGGATATCCATGAAAAGTTTTGTAGTTTTAAAAGAATGAATCGGTCTTCACTATCTGTGAGGGGAATGAGATAGATCCCCTCTCTCTCCCTCTCCCTCCCCATCTCGTCCCTGTTGCTATGCTCAACATGGCATATCCATGTTAACTGCTATAGTCCATTTCATTTTTCTCTTTAATCATAAAAGATTTCACAAGTATTCTCCAAATTATTCCCGTGGTCATCTCTTACCAACATAAGGGTGTCAAACTATTTTCGCGTCGATATGCCAGCTGTTTGATCGGCTCTTCGAAGCATGTTAAATAATTTATGGCTAGTTAGTAATGCAACTAGCACCGTCTCTGAGCGCAGAAAACACTGCCTGAGACAATAGCTAACTGTCAATCAAATCTTATCCTGCTGTGCGACGTTCTAATAATCTAAATGTGCCCCTCAGGCAAATGATACAGAGTGTCAGAATTGTAGACCAATGAGAGCTCATTAAACAATACAGGGGAAAAAAGGCACAGACAGCCTTACATAGGCTATGCATAGAGTAACAAAGCGACGCACTCAGATTTCAGACAGATGCGCCTTTTATCGAATATTAACCTGCCTTTCTAAGACTACAGCATTGCGATCAAAGTCGGACACTTGTTCAGTGTTCAGCAAAAGACTTATTGATCATATTATGCATAACATTCAGCACCAAAGAAAGTTATTGCATATGGCTAATTCTCTTCGCACAACGACTACTAGCTGGCTTGCCTCTCGCTTTCTGACGTCACGTCTCATTCCCGCGCTGACCGGACGATCAAGTCGACCAGTTATGGCGACTTGTGCGGTGTGAAAATCCCGATTTTCAAGCTGCATTTTCTCGGAAATGCTTGGGCGAAAGAAACGTGTAAGGGGGTGAAAATTTATGAAAAAATATTGTGGATTTTTAAGGCTGTGAAGCAAATAGCTTCCCCTGTCCCTTTAAATCAGCTTGAACCTTAATCCTAAAGCATACTTAGGCTGTCTGACATTGGTAGAGAGTTAATGTTCCTGCTTAACTTTCTTAGGGTCAAGGTTTGGAGTAGGGTTAAGACAGAAAAAGCCAGCTTCAAAAAGTCCCAAAAAGAATATAATTAGGAACGCACTCATGAATTCTCTCTCTTTTCTAAAGTTTGCACCTAACCTTAACCAAATTACTAAGCAGGGATGTCCTACCAATTTTTTGGTAGGTAGGGAGATAGTATGGAGATTGGTGGGTAGGCAATTGATAGGTAGGTAGATAGATAAGTAGGTAGACAAGCAGGCAGGCAGGCAAGCAGGTAGATAGAGAGATCGGTAAGTAGGTAGGTAGATATGTAAGTAAGTAAGTAGGTGGGTATGTAGGTAGGCAGATATGTAGGTAGACAAGTAGACAAGCAGGCAGGCAGTAAGTAGGTAGATGGGTGGGTAGGTAGGTAGGTAGGTAGGTAGGTAGGTAGGTAGGTAGTTTGATGGGTGGGCAGGTAGGTAGGTAGGTAAGTAGGTACGTACGTACTTAGGTACGAAGGCGAAGAAAAAAAAGCAACAGAGAAAGCAGAAGGACCTAGCAAAGTCACTTACCTGGACACTTGAAACACTGATCATGCATAATTAAACGAAGATCTCTTGTCAGTCCGATGATCGTATCCATTGTACGGCGTAATCGATCATCATAGCCGTGACAACATCGTCCTGTCATAGCCACACCTGAAGCCAAAATTAAGTGGACCAAGGTCCTGTTATAGTTGGCCAGTCACTAATGGAAATTTGGGAAGTACTTATGTAATCTTACAGACTGATCTAGGGTTTCTCCCACTAATGATTGGTTCAGTCACCTTAAAAAACGTTGATCGGTCAGTACTTCAAATATAGTCACTGGTCTCTCACTTTAAACATAAATATTGTTGTGTCAGTTTTACAATTATGGATTGGACAGTCACTTCAAAAAGTGTTGATTGGTCAGCATCTGTAAACACTACTGATTAGTCGGTCACTTTAAAATCTATCAATACTTTCAAAGCTATTGATGGTTAGTCATTTTTAAAGAATGTTGACTGGTCAGATACTTTAAAAAGTAGTGGTTGGTCAGTCACATCAAGTTATTAAAAGAAAGTTGACTGATCAGCACTTCAAGTTATTAAAGAATGTTGACTGATCAGTCACCGTATAATCTCGTGATAGATCAGTCACTTTTAAAAATGTTTATTGGTCAATAATTTTAAAATTTAGTGCCATAGTACTTTTAAAACTATGGATTGGTCAGAATTTGCTTTTAAATGTTGATTGGTCAGTCATTTTAAATGCTACTGATTGGTCAGTAACTTTAAAACCTAGTGATTGGTTAGTCACTTTAATAAAATGATTAGTCAAACGACTTGTTAGTCAACCGACTTTCAAAGTCTAGAAATTGCTCAGTCAATTTAAAATCTGGCCATTGAGAACTCACTTTAATCATATTGTCAGTCGGTTTTAAAACTGATGACTGGTCAGTCACTTTCAAAAATGTTGATTGGTCAGTCACTTTAAAGAAATGTTGATTGGTCAGTCACTTTCAAAGCTAATGATTGGTCAGTCACTTTATAATCTAGTGATTGGGAAGTCACATTCAAATCTAGTGACGGATCAGACATTTTACAGGTGGTCATTTCTGTCACTTTAAAAATTGGTGATTGGTCAGACAATTTAAGCTCCTGTGATTTGTCAAGCATTTATGGAATTTAGTGACTTGCCTGGGGCTAATCAGATTTAGTGATCCTCTAGCACTGTATTGTTAATGGTTGATAAGATATAAATTTCACTGAAAGGTTAAATCGTTATCAAATTTTAGTGGTCGACTCAATACTATGAAATTTAACTTTTTGATTAGTCAAGCACTTATGTCATTTAGATTTTTGTAAAGATCAGATTAAATTTAGATATTGATGAAAAGGAAACAAAAAAAAAAACCTGGTGAAATTTAATAACCTACTCAAGCACTTATCAAATTTAACGATTGATCAACAAACTTTTCTGAAATTTACAAATTCTGTTAAGCACTGACGAAACTTTAGAGAGTAGGAAAACATTACTACCTGGATTCTTCCACAGTAGGCCTACTCGTTTATGTTGTTGCCCCAGCGATAACTAATTTGTGCTTCATTCAGCCACTAAAGTTCAGTTCCAATTTAATCTAACTCTCGGTCATCCGTTAAACAACTGGACTATCTTATCTTATCTTATCTTATCTTATCTTATCTTATCTTATCAATACAGCCCTTATCCAGTCCCGAACATCCATAACACTGAATTTTCGAGAATTCCAGAAACCTCTACTCAAAAGCAAACTTCCTTAGATATAATGGACTTTTATCATATCACATCACATCACATCACATCACATCACATCACATCACATCACATTCACATCACATCACATCACATCACATCACATCACATCACATCACATCACATTACATTACATCACGTCATATCATATCATATCATATCATATCATATCATATCATATCATATCATATCACATCACATCACATCACATCACATCACATCACATTACATCACGTCATATCATATCATATCATATCATATCATATCATATCATATCATATCATATCATATCTTATCATCTTATCTTATCTTATCTTATCTTATCTTATCTTATCTTATCTTACAGTGTCCTTACCCGGCGCAGAACACCCATAGCGTAGAATATCTGAGAGTTCTTTGGTCCATCTGTCAAACTCCAAAGCTTGATCAACATGGTCGGAACACTCCGTCGAGCTGTGGTTGAGTTTCACTGCGGATATTCTTATCAATAAGTACCACAGAAATGGTTCTTTTTGCGAGGATCTAAATCTCACGATTTTTGCGAGTTGTGCATAATCTAAAAAAAAATTCCTTCTCGCAAATAAAAAAAAAAAAGGGTGCACTGAAATTTTCTAAGGGTTTACTTCTTTGTAATTGGTAATTTCGTATATATATGCCATATGCATGTACGGTTATTTCTTGTTATTATATCTCATTATTTGGTTATTATCGATTACAGCAGGCTCTTTTTTGTTTTATATCAGTTTGAGACAGGGTTGATAGTTCGGCATTTCGATAGTGTTACTCCGAAAAGCTCAAGACTCTAGCTCTCATATATATGTAAAGGGCCTTCTACGCGTACAGTTCAACCGAAATTGTTGGGTCTCATTGTCTGAGTTATTTAAAGCAATGGTATACATATCACTCACTCACTCACTCACTCACTCACTCACTCACTCTCTCTCTCTCTCTCTCTCTCTCTCTCTCTCACACACACACACACACACACACACACACACGCACACACACACACACATACGCACACACAATCATCATCATCATCATCATCATCATCATCACATTACCATTATATCATCAAAATCCCCACCATTTATCTAAATTTCACCTACCCATACAATTGTCGCATACACCATAGTGACGATACAGCTCGGTAGCCTCGCCGGTCCTGAAATCTGTACTAGGGGGTCGTCTGAAATTTATAATGCAATTCACCTTTCCGAAGCAATCAGCCAGGACAAACAACACCATATATGTTATGACCTTAGTACCGCTTACAGTTACTGTAATATAAGGCTTAAAACTCGGATCTAATGTAACGCTTACAGTTACTGTAATATAAGGCTTAAAACCCGGATCTAATGTAACGCTTACAGTTACTGTAATATAAGGCCAAAAGCTCGGATCTAATGTAACGCTTACAACAGTTACTGGTTAAAAAAAAGATTGTGATTGGAAAGCAAAATTGCAAAGTTAAAAACAAATAAATTAGCAGCGCTGACCTATTTGTGGAGGCCTCTGCTGACCTGGTTTAGCCATATGGAAAGCTTTTTCTAGCTTTTCTAAAAGATAAAATAACTTAACCAAACTGGATCAGTATTCAGCCGAAATCTACTACAGCTATGGGGAGAAATCTATATTATAATCAGACCCGGAACAACATGGGCTGTGTCAACCAATGAAAACTACTGGTTCAGTCGAGGACAGCAGGCCGCCTGACTGAAAGTAATGGACCCTACATTGTACAACTAAGTAATTTGACTTTGACTGTCTCTTAGAAGTTGTGTAAGTAAGAAATGTTTCAGACAGTACAAGCAACTTTTTAAAAGCATATTCATCCATCCATCCATCCATCCATCCATCTACTCAATCAATCTATCAATCAGTTACTCCGTTTATCAACCGTTCCCTTACCGCTCCCTAATCAAGACAGGAGTCTCTCCTGATCCTCTTAGTCCATCACTGTCATCTGGTAAAATAAAAGCCATTTCTGATAGTTATAATGTTTATGGTGTCAATGACGCCGTAGCAGACTCAATTTAAAGAGTTGGTGTTGCTATATCTGCAAGTGCTTTAGATGGCGTCAGTATTTCTTTAATTTAGTTGTTGTTGTTGCTGCTGTTTTTGATGATGGTATGGTCTAGGTTGATGTGGCAGCGGCTGATATTGGCGGAGAAGGCTGAATTTAGTGGTGCCTGTGTTTTCTGTCTTCTTCCATGTGAGAGGAGTATAGAGTTAGAATGACATCAGTGATAATAATAATAATAATAAATAATAGGAAAAAGAAGAAGACGAAAAAGAAGAAGAAGAAGAAGATGATGAGAAAGAAGATGAAGAAAAAGATGATGAAAAAAAAAAGAAGAAGAGTCTGTAATAGTAAAAGTAGTAACTGGAGCAGCACTTGTAGCAACAGCAGTAGTAGTGGTAGTAGTAAAAGTAATAGTAGTAATACTTGTAGAACTTGTTGCTATTGTCCTAGTGGTTGCAGTGGCAATGGTGGTGAAAATTTAATGATAAATATGGTAGTGATACTGGTAGTTATTGGTAAAGTTGTTCCAATCTAGTAATAATAGCAGCATCAGCAGCAAAGTTGTAGCAATCGTATAATAATTGTAGTGGTAATAGTAGAGCCAGGAAAAATAATATTATTAGTAGTAGTGGTAATAGACATAGTAGTAATAGTAGTATTAACAATAGTAGTAGTAGACGTGGTAGTAATATTAGTAGTAGTCTTAATCGTAGCAGAAGTAGAAGTTGTAGTAGAAGTAGTAGTAATAGTAGTAGAAGCAGCAGTAGTAGTAGTGGTAATAATAGTAGCAGTTGTAGTGACAGTAAAAATAACAGTAGTAATTGTGGTAGTAGACGTAGTAGTAGTAGTAGTAGATATATTAGTAATAGTAGTTGTAAAAGTAGAAGTAGTAGAAGTAGTAGTAATAGTAGTAGTAGTCTTAATCGTAGCAGAAGTAGAAGTCGTAGTAGAAGCAGTAGTAATAGTAGTAGAAGTAGTGGTAGTAGTAGTAATAGTAGTAGCAATAGTAGTGACAGGAAAAATAATAGTAGTAATTGTGGTAGTAGACGTAGTAGTAGTAGTTGCTGTAGTAGCAGTAGTAGTAGTAATAATAGTAGTAGTAGTAGTAGTAGTAATAGTAGTTGCAGTAGTAATAGTGGTAATGGTAGAAGAAGGAATAGTAGTCGTAGCAGTAGTAGTAATAGCGGTGGCAGTAACAGTAGTAACAGTGTAGTCGTAGTAGTAGTAGTAGTGGAATTGCAGTGGAAGTCGTAGCAGTAGCAGTTCTGGAAGCATTAGTAAAAGGACTGGTTGCAGACCTAGCTGGCAATCAAGTAAGCTGAGATTCTTGCAGTAGACATAGCTACTGTCAGGCACTATGTAGGTATTAAGAATTATTTTTGTCGGTGTTGAATTTGTGATGATATTGTAGTAATGGTGGTGGCAACACCATCTGAAGTATCATTTTCAGTAGAATCGTTTTTGCTAATCTACAATAATAAAAATAACAACAACCACAATAATAATTATAATAACACAACAATAACAACAACAACAACAACAACAGCTGTAATAACAGCAATAACAACAGCAGCAGAAGAAAAATGAAAATATCAACAACAGCAGAAACGACAACAACAACAATGATAACAACAACAACAACCGACAACTACTGCCAACAAAAACAACAACAAGAACAATAACAATAGCAGCATGCTAACAGTAACAACAGCAGCTGCAGCAACAGCAATAGCAACAGAAACAACAACAACAGCAGGAAGAAGAACTCACCTTCTGGGAATCTGACATCGCCACGGTGGTCAAACGAATCAATATATGTATAACCATCATTCTCCTCATCCCAAACACCGTCCATAAACATGTGGTTGCTGGCGTTCCATAAAGGTGTCGAGTCTAAAGAATCTTTCTCTCCATAACCCTTATCGGCCAAAATTTTCCTAGATTCCTGCTCATCTTTTCCACTATGGTCCACATCTTTCCATCTGTCAGTGAAGGTGATCAAGTTATCTTTGTAATTGCCTTTCCCGTGATCTATGTCTTCTTTCTTGGGGTGATGGTGTTTGCGCACTTCATTGTATTGTTTATTCTTCTTTGTCTTCTTCTTGTGGTTATTTTTCTTTTTCGTGCGCATGTAGACATCTGCAGGCATATCGTTTTGCATGTCTTCGATCTCTACCTCTTTGTAGGAGTTAGCTACATTCTCTTTCGCATGATGATTGTACAGATCTTGCCCTTCTTCAGGATCTTTGATTTTCTTCTTGCGATCAGTCCCATGAGATATTTCATTCGTCTCATCGCTAGCATCGCTCTTCTCAAAAGTTCTATCATCACTGCCGGTCCCTGGAAGACTCGGTCCTGACACAAGGTCTGCAGCTTTGTGCCAAATGTCCAAAATTTCTTTGTAGGTTTTTCTGAGACCATAGTAGTCGGGACGGTCTGCTTTTTCTGAACCACCTATCTCATCATCGTAAGTATCATCGTAATCATCATCGTAAGCAGCTACAGCTTTGCCCTGGTAGGTGTCTCCGTCAGATCTTGTCCTATGGTCAGATTCCACGCCACGAATTTGGTCATCCGGCTGATATACATCTGTTGTCACGTATCTGTGCTCGTCAAGGTAATCATTCTTTGAAGAATGGTTAATGATGTCATCATTTTCTGCGTCCTTGGCAGTGCCAATGCCTTCAGCTCCTTCATGCATGTCCCCACAAACCAAAGCAGTGCCGAAGAGTGCCAGCAGGCCCAGAGGTAGGACTGTCACTTTGCCCCACATGATTAACGTTAGGTGATGACTTTCTGTCGACGAAGATTACATTTCTGTCTTCTTGTCGATATTTACCTGCCTGTGAGAATATAATGACAGTTACAAAGAAGGTAAGAAATAGGTAAATCTGGCCTATTGCTGTTTGGTCCTTGACGTGTTGTCAGTGGGGCCTTCCTTGAATTCTATGGGTGGTCTTTAGCAAAGGAAGCAACACGGGTTCGTTTTAGAGTAATGAAGGATGCACAAATTCTAGAGGTTTGTTAGAAATGTGACGTCTTCTGCCATCACGGAAAAGAAAGCTCGGGAACATGGCGGCAACCATCTACGGTTTGAAATTTGTCAGGGGATGTTTATCAGCTGCTTTGTGTCGGAGGAGGATGTGGCAACAATCAACCATGGTAAGTAAACTAATAAATGAGGCAAAGATATAAGTATAGTAAACAGCACTCGCAAGTCAGTGCACTATTTTCTTGCTCTTCCGCATAGTCGCAGCCATCTTGGTTTGCCTAAAGACTGATACTTCCTTTGCTAAGGACGACCCCCCTCGCTACGTCGGAGGGACCATCAAATGCTTTTTTACTTTACTTTCCTTTACTTTACTTTACTTTACTTTACTATAATTTACTATATACAACTTTATTGTCCATATAATATAACGTCTGTTTAGTTTTCAGCAGAAAAAAAAATACTTAATAGACAGTGATATGTTAATTACCCTGCATACACTCTTTCGTACCCTGCATATGTTTAGCTAACAATTACAAGCTATACCAAGACACTAGGCTGGGAGGCAGCGTGGCCATGCGGTTTGTGAGTCGTACTCAGAAACTGAAGACTTTCAAGTCTAAGGTTTATGTGTTTGACCCGCGAGCTGGGCGGTGTACGTTGTAGTGTCCTTGGGAAAGACATTTCGCTTCCATTTCCTCACTCGACTCAGGTGTAAATGAGTACCTGGCTTTAGAGCTGGGGGGATCAGGGCGCTGCACCGCTGGCGACCAGCAATGGCTTTGTTATATATTTCATGTAATATTATGTATTTACATGCATGATGTGTATTGTTATATCTGTTTGTATTAAGAATGAGATGTGTAACACTGTATGACATTGTAAAACAATTTCCCTACGGGATAAATAAAGTCGTATTTATTATTATTTATTATTATTTTTTAGTCTGGTGAAAAAGCAAAATTCAAAATGGCAACCCTAAACGGCACCGTTTTTTCATGGCTTTGCCCTAGAAGCACACTTCATTAATCATTTCATAAATCTCAATTGGTTTTGTTTCTCATAAAATGCACTCTGACTACCACAGTCTTTTGAGCTACGTTTACCAGGTCTTGTTCAAGTATGAAATGATGTCATGCTTGGGTGGGGCCTCGGAGATCGCTTAGAACAGGAAGTTAAGTCGAGAAAATTTTCCGGAAATTGTTATCTCTTGGCAACGCCACTATTGCTTACAAAGATGGTGGACATAATTCACCGATGCAGTATCCTCCCCTGTTTTTGACGAGACATCTTCAGTAATGGTGCCATTAAAGAATAAGCTACTGTAAACTTAAATTCGCAAACCAATGCCGCCAAAATGTGAGCAGGGTTGAATATAAAAAAAGCTAAAACATGCCAGGAAACTGGAAAGGACCTACTGAACTGCCGTCTATGACAAAGATAGAATTTTTAATGCGTATATGCCTTTGAGGGTTATAATCCAAGACTCAAGATTCAAGATTGTTTATTTAGGCAAAAGCCAACCACCTAACAATAAATTCAACAATTCAAAATGAATAAAAAAGGAAGAAGGAAAAAAAAAAAGTGCATAACTGACACATTTACTTTATGGCATCTCTCTCTCTTTCTCTCTCTCTCTCTCTCTCTCTCTCTCCCTCTCTCTTTCTCTCTCGCTCTTTATATATGTGTATATACACACACACACACAGACACATTCACACAGTCTTTCTGTCCCTCTCTCTCTAGCTTTCTCACTCTCTCTCTCTCTCTCTCTCCCACACTCATTCACTCTCCCTCTCTAACCCCAACCGTCCGAAATGCATTTCCAAAAGATCCTACTTAACCAGTCTCACTGTCCATCGCATGTTCACACTCCCCCCTGCTGACTGTAAGTAACAAAAGAGTAACGAGTAATTTTGTAATTGTTACAACAAAAATCGAGTAACAAGTACTTTTTCGTTACTTCGGGTGAATCTTGTAACGAGTAAGTAATTGTTACTTGAAAATTGTAACGAGTACTCGTGGCGGCGTTACTTTTTACTCGTTACAACAACCCTAGTGTATGTAGAAATGTTTTAATAATCTGATATTTGGCTCAGACAAAGGCAGTTTGGCAATCTTATTGATCCCAGCTTTATTGTCTAACTCTAAAATAACGCTAATGCAACGTCCAGGGATGCCGGATGCACTCCTTTTTTGTAAAATTCGCTGACACTGTTAGAGAGAGAGAGAGAGAGAGAGAGAGAGAGAGAGAGANGAGAGAGAGAGAGAGAGAGAGAGAGAGAGAGAGGGCAGAATGTGAATTGCTTGTTGAAATTACTGTTATCTTGCTCATTTACAGCAGATAGTTGTCTGAGCTCAATAAACATATTGTTATTGTTATTGTTATTGTTGTTGCGGCTTCGCGGGAAATAATGTGGACTTGGTGTCTCTAACCTGAAATCTCTACTTTCAAAGAACCAAATCATGTTTAATCTCTAAATACACCTTAAGTGTTACCCATTCCAAAGCTTGTAAAGCAGATTACTTGGTGTGCAACTTGACACCATAAATGCATTGGAATTCCTACATAAAACTGCATACCAAAGTGCTGAATGGTGCTTGTTTCTCCATTAAGAATAATGATCTCAGGACAACTGTCATTTGCAGCGGCGCTGGTTGTTTGACACAAAATTTCACCCATGTCTCTTAGATACCTTTATGCGTGACTCTACCAAGGTCTTTCTGGATTTTCTATCTTGATGAATAATTATACGGAATTAATAACACTCGTTGGTATACACTAAAATATCTCTCTGTCTATTCATAAACTCTAAAAAAGCTCTGGTAGGGTCATGCATCAAGGTATCTAAAAGCCATGGGTGAAATCTGGTGTCAAACAACAGGTGCTGCTGCAAATGACTGTGGTCCTAAGATCATCACCCTTTAGAGAGGAACATGCATCCTTTAGCACTATGGTGTGCAATTTTGCATAGAAACTTCAATGCATTTGTGGTGTCAAGTTGCACACCAAGTAATCTGCTTTACAACCTATGGGAATGGGTAGCACCTCCCCTTAAACAAGAAAGAAATTACATAATTATACAGTAGTGAAATTGAAAGCAGGCTTGTCAACCCCTAATTATGATGGATCAGGCAGCTGATAAGGCTCTTTGAATAAAACTCATTACACAGTTTGATTCTCCTGATCAGCTATTTATACAGTAAACATGTTCTTCGTCATTGTCAGATTTTTTTTTTGTAAACACAAAGGTTAGGACAGGCTGCTTCAAAATCTTGTTTCTCAAAGTGCTTGGGTTGTGACTTGATAAAAGAACGTTTCATTTGGAAAGTCCCTATTTGGACGGCCATATAAGATTTTGCTGCTTGGATCTCTTGTTTTCAATCATAATTCAGACTATCTCTCCAAATCAACGTAGATCTACGTGTTCTGAGAAGTCAATCAGCCTAATCCGTACATCGCCCGAGGAAGTCAAGAGCGACGGGCGATTAGCCAACCCCAGTGCTGCCAAAGCTGGGCCTACAAAGCAATTTCCACAGAAGAAAGCGTGCACTGGGAAGCATAACGCCAAATTTGTGGGTCTTGTATGGTTTCCGTTCTCCAAATAAGTTTTCGAAACCAAAATAACCGCTTCCACGACAGCCTGGAACTTTCGGAACGCATTCACTAAGGCCGGAAGTGGTCTTTTATTAATTCTAATCTGTATAACGATACGCCGACGGTACTGAAACGCCGATGTCTATTGTGAAGGCTGATCTAATTGTACGGCGGCCGTATCGAAACTTTCGATAAAATTTTGGATCTCGGTAATCTCCTTTTTCCGAGAGTCGTCACGGGTTTTCGGACGGACTCGGATGGCATTCTCGGTTCCGCCGATATTCTCGGATTTCCGAGAATTCTCGGAAGAGTGGCATCCCTGAACGTCTGAACTCCACCCACAAATTGTCTGGACTCCGCTCATTGACTGTCTGAGACTAGCAAGACGGATATAAAAGAAACAGAAACGCAGCCCTGAAAACACTCCCCATAAAGCTAGGTCTAAAGAGTAGGTTGGTTGTTTGGGTTCCATATATTGAATCTAGGCTACTTTTGTTGGATTCCTGCGATTTGACAGGATAAGAAGCCAGACCCCTTCTATAGCAAAGAAAGTATCAGTTTCTAGGCAAGCCAAGATGGTCGCTCCTAATGCGGAAGAAACAGGAAACAATGCACTGGCTTGCGAGTAGAGTTTGCTATACTTATATCTTAGCCTCATTGATTAGCATACAGACTACCGTTGATTCTTGTTACAAGAGTAAGAAAACGAATGTTTTAGTTAAATTGGCTAAATTCATTGAAGTTGCGTTACAAACATTCCAATAACATGTATAGAGCTACTAAGTATTTAGAAGAGAACAGAAGTGTAAGGATTGAATGATTATTAGTAAAAGTGAGTGTTACATATTATTGTTAAATGTGCAATGTATGAGAACGTTGTGAATGCACGTGATTGTAACAATGCATTGTGAACATGTGCGATGTTAGTAGCTGTAGTGCTTAAAATGTCATGTGCTGTCCCGTTGCATATTGTATTTTGCCCATGTGCCACGGCTGTGGTCTGGGCTTATTCGCAGTAAACTTGTTAAACTTGTAAACTTGTTACAACCTCTTCCGACACAAAGCCGTTGATTTAGATGTTCCAATATAATACTTGAAACTGTAGATGGTTGTTGCCATGTTGCAAAGCTTCTTCTTCCGGTTTTGTACAAAAAGCAAGGCATTTCTAACAAAGCTCTAGAGATGACTGAAGCACTCCAACCAAAAGCATACTCTTTTTTTTTGCCAAGGACTTCCCACAGAATACAAGGAAGGAGTGTCGCTTCCCATTTTGTCAGACTGCAGGGACCAAACAGGTGTAGCCCTGACCCTCTATCCCTCTTCCCCATGCCCCCTCCCCTCACCCGCAAAATAATTCCTCGCAGACAAGTTCAGTGGTCCGCCCCTGCTCGTATAATGTTAGTCAGCCGTGTCCAGATTCATCGGAACAGTTCGAACACCCTGTGTTCTTCCACGGTCTTCCTCATCAAGAGTGGGGCAAAATTCAGTTAACATGAGGTTAGACTGATTTCCTTAGCTTCACTTTAAGATTGCCGGAGCCTAATTGGTCAAAAAAAAACAACAGTGGACTATCAGAGTCTATTGTAGCAGAGTATAAAATCTGTCCTTTGGAAAGATTGTGTAGAAATAATTGCATAACATTAAACCACACCGCGAAAGTAGTGAAATTTAGTCGTGAATTTGTTGAAAAATAATTGTCTGATTGTTGCAGACAGTGTTTCCCAATGGCTTCAGCGGATTTTATTTGTGCGGGCCTGTGATTTGCAAAAGAAGGCCACAGTTTTAACCCCTTTTCATCTAATTTAATATTGTGAAAAATCTGAATGAAGGACCCCCACTGTAAACAGTACATAATTTGAGCACAGTGATGGCACCAGACCTGCAGATTAGCATTGGCCTTTTCGGACCATTCCTCAGGTTCTAGAAGAAAATTTTACTAACGGCTCATAGAGGCTTTTACAATTTAGCTCCAGCAACCTAAAGCGATCTGGCCTGCTGGAGCAATAATAGTGTGAAATCGCTTTAGGGGGCATTGGGCTGGATAAGAGACTTCTTAACCGAAATGAGATAAGATAAGATAAGATAAGATAAGATAAGATAAGATAAGATAAGATAAGATTTTATTGCCCAGAGGCACATTTGATTTGCTTTGCATGACAATTTCACAGTATTACAATTTCACAATATTATTACTATTTTTTTTATATATCACAACCTCTGATTAAAACAAGCCACCTGTACGACACTCTTCAGAAGACACAAAGGAAGAAGAAAATCGCTGGTGCCAGCATTGCGATTGATTATATTTTATGTGCTAAAAGAAAACTGAGACAACAGCCACCTACGCGTACTTACAATAATAACAGGAATCCCTACCGGCAATACAAACTGTAATCCCTGCCGACAAAATCCACCTTGAAAACCAATAAAAACGACAAAAGACAATGTAAGTTTAGGTGGAGAGAGTCAGAAAAGCAAAGCCAGCGGTCTTGAAAAATGTCTTTGGGAAAGCTTTCCAATGCCTAAGTAATACATGGCGTCATCTGACAAAAAGGCTTTTATCGGTCTTCCGCCAAAATTAGGTTGGGTTGTTTTTGTTTTTTGTTTTTTTTTTGGGGGGGGAGGGGTGGTATTGGTGAAATGTATCTCAGCCTCAATAAAAATAATCTTTAAATTTTGTTTTTATTTTGTGTGTGTGTGNAACCTTGATAAAGATACAGGAACTAGACAAGAACTCTGTTGAGCTACAGTATGTTCAAACAGAAACATTCAATTTTCGCAAAGCAGTTGTCGCAAAGATAAGCTCTTTTGTCAGGAGACGTCAGGAGAAAGTTAGTATTGCTGATGCATTGGGACAGTTTGTCCCAGACAATTTCAAGTATGTTTGGTTAGAATAGGAGTGGCAAAAATAAATCCGCAATGATTTATTATATGCAGTCTAGACCATATTGCACAGCCGTTCTTAGCTAAGTTGATTTATGACACGGCACTAACTTTTCTACACTCTACATTTTTGTCTTCTTTTTAAGCAGAACTTCTAAAAATGTTAGTGCAGTACAAGGAGAACGGTGAAATGTAAATGTGATCTCTGTTCTAGTCTGTATACATACTGTACAATTTGAAAACGAAGCACTTTGTAAAAGAAATGAGGAGTGGGCGAATACAATAAATGTTCATACAGGGTAATGTACAGGGAGAACCGCTCGAGAAAACAGAATGCAGTAAGAAAATGTCTTATTAAGCACCTCTCCCTTTAACCCTCTAGTGCTCAGGCATAGAAATACTGTTAGGAAAATTCTGAAATTTCACATACACACTTTAAATGCCACCCAAAATACATATTATAAAACATTGATAGTGAGCAATGTCAATATTTAATAGGCGAAAAATTTTGGGTCAAATTTGGACCTCCGGGCATTGAAACTAGTGAAACATCTGTGCCTTATTTGGACCACTCCATACTGGACCCTTGAAGCTGGGTTACCAAATATGGACCAGTGGGCACTAGAGGGTTAGCTTACTGCGTGTGAGCATCTTCTTGTATCCGCTCATTCCACATTTCTTGTCTACATAAAGTCACAGATTCCTAATTGGATGAAAATGGGGTTTGATCATTGCCTGAGGAAGGCAGTGAAGAAATCTGAAAAATGGAGAATGAAATTACGGAGAATGGGTCCTAGATGTGTGAACCTGCCTGCGAATTAGTTTGCATTCTCTCCTGATTTTGTAAACTGAACCTGAAGTTTGGGTCAATCAGTCATTCATTTCGGTATCAGTGTGGCCTGTGCGGAGCACTTGTCGATAAAGAAACTAGTTTACGCCTTTCGTAGCTCGGAAATGAAATGAAAAACCTATATTTTAATCATCATTTTTAAGAAGCTTATTGACTGCTGCTAAATATTAAAGAGCACTTAAAGATTGTAGAATGTCTTGCAAGTGACTGCAGAGAAAACAATTTTTTTGGCTCAAAGAGGCGACATGGATTGGGCTTCTGTAACCTAAAGAACATTCTGTTTTGTGAAAAGACTATGTCGGAGAACGTGCAGATTTTATCGACCATCACCAACAAGGAACCTGAAGGAGGAAAAGGAAGAATGGAAGAAACATCATCATGTAAGGGTCATTCCATGGAACATTTAGACGGGATATTTAGACAATACTTTTCAAACAAAAGGCACTCGCAGATTTACTTATAATCCATGTTATGAAGTTTTCTTTACACAAATTAAAAAAAAAAATGCAATGGCAAATAAACTGACAAAAGTAACATTTGACTTAAGAGATAAATTGGATCTCATATAAATCACATCTCACAGGATTCGTAATTGATAGGACAGAAAAAGTACTTTTGTTTTTACATTGTAACCCAAAGTAACAAAATTTCCTAACTTCAACCACTGATAATAGACTCAGATGATGCATCTTAACATGTGGATAAAGCTATTTTTTTCCACCAACAATAATTTAGCACTTATAGCAGTCTTTCTGCGTAACTGATGGGACAAAAAATTGGTAACTGATGGGACACAATGGCAACACAATATTCTAAAGAAGAAATCTGCTTTGCAAAGTAGGAAGTGAACTCTTCCTTCCAAATACTTTGAACTATTCCAACTACTCTCTGCACAATAATGCACCACCTTGCTTTATAGTAAGTTGCATTTTAAAAATTTTGGTCCTTAGGTAACATTTTACATGGAATGACCCGTAAGGGGGAGAATCAGAAGTTGTCAGGAGACGACATGGCAGTGCGACGTGAACTGTTTTCAGAAACTGAAAACTATCCAGTCTAAACTTTTGTAGCTGTATGCGTAATCCATACGTTAACTAAAATACTGCATTAACTTCTGTGAACACTACTAATGTTTTGGGAGTTTCCCGTGGTTACCGCAGTGCGTTAACTAACGTAAGGAGTATGTATACCGCCACTGGGTTCGATTCCTAAACCGGGAGTGTACGGTGGGATGTCCTTGAGAAAAACAATCATTTTATTCCCTTTTCTCCGCTCTATTCAGATGTACTTTATTTTGAACAATAAGCTTTAAATAAACTTGTTAAACTTGTTCAATTTGTTGTGAATGAGTATCCAGCTTGCGAACCGACTGGGGGGAGAGAGGGGGTGAACATGGCGCGGCACTGGCGACTAGCGCAATGACACTGAAATGATGTTTTTTTACGATACATTTTAATGTTCTATGTATTATGCGTACAGTATTATTGTTTACTTATATTATCATAAATGAGATTTATTCCTTTGCATAGCTTTATAAATATATTTTTTCCTATACGGGAAATAATATTTTATCTCTGTCCCTTAACCCTCTAATACCCACTGTGCCGTATATGGCACATGAGCCAGGTGTTTCCATAATAAGTGGTATGTGGAAATGATTCCTCAAAGAACTAGCGTATAATACTACATATTACTACATAACAATAAACCGTCTAGACAATAAATGATTTACAGTAAGTTGAAGAGATCTAGAACATTTACTCAAAATATCTAAAAGAACCAGCTTTGTGACCATAATTATAAGCATTATTTCTACTGGGACTTAGAGGGTTAAAAAAAAAAATTTTATTGTATAACATTTAAAAAATAATTTTTCTAAATGGCAAATAATATTATATCTTTGTCTCTTTAAAATTTATTTGTGAAGTAGCACTCTTATAGGACGTTAAGGTGAATCCACAATCAGATAACAATAGTGACAAGTAGAAGGGAGATAGACTTCCTTGCTGAGTTTTAATCAGGGTTGGGCAGAACTCTGTTCATATGAACTAAGTTCCGATTTGGTGAACGGAGCGAACGGAGTTTCATTGTTTCACTGTGAACGCGATCGTGAACTGAGTTAGTAATTTTTCGCGGCGCACGGATCGGAACTCGTTCCTTTTCAAGGCCGTTCAAATTCCGTTCACACATCAGTTACCAGGATTTTTTTTTTTTCATTTTGTCGGCAGTGACTGAGCTCGCGGCACTGCGATCACAGGCTACGCTCGACCTGTCAGTTTTAAAGGTCGTTCTTCGAATCAGCAAGATCAGTTTGCCACTCCTGCCCTTTTATGGCGTCAGGTAAATAAAAGCCATCGAGACGAAGTTGCTGTTGCCGTCCACATTACAGAACAAGGACTGACTTATCGCTTTTGATTGCAAGTGAAGAGTGTCCCCTTACTGATAAAGATGTGATGTCACCTGCATCCATTATCCAGGACTATGTCACGAAGCTCGATGGAAGACACCTCGCCGCAGTTCGTTAAACTTACGCAATGCAACGGTCCGAGTCAGCCAGGTAGGTCAGTTCGATGGTCCACTTTCACTCCAAGTGTATTTGAGACATTTTTCGGGGAAACGTTACGACTGCCCTGTTCACCTTGCTTGCCTGTGAGAGGCTATATTATGTAGGCTGAAAGCATGTAGTATATTAGAATAAAACATTATATGAGTGAGTGAGTGAGTGAGTGAGTGAGTGAGTGAGTGAGTGAGTGAGTGAGTGAGTGAGTGAGTGAGTGAGTTTGTGTTTTACGGCGTGTCAGCACGATTACGGCTATATTACGCCCTCATGGTTACTGTTAACGTTTTTTAGTAGAATTTTCCTATCAATTTTGCCCGGACAGCGCCCGCATGATGTATGAAAAAGAAAGTTGATTTTCTTAATTCATTCAATTCGGTACGATAATAATCTCATTTCTTTGTTTCTGTCTAATATTCTTTCTTCCTATTTTTCTTTCTTACTCTCTCTTTGTTTTCTTTTAAAATGAATTTATACATTTATACATCACAAAAATATTCAGGATTTTCGTTTCTTAAGAATAAATAACACCTCCCTCTGCGTTTAATGGGCTTGGGACCATCACACATTTTTTTTTATAAATAGAACGTGCGGCGGCATTAAGGTTTGTTGTTTTGGTGGTTTTCTGTTTTGTTCTTTTGTTTCTAGAATATATATATATAAACTAAATAGTTTTTTACCTCTGAAATGTAGCGCCACCATGTCTGTACTATTATGTTCGTGAAAGGGAAACACAGTCTCCATTGTAATCGTGTTGAAAGGGAGTAATGGATTTCAGTTCTGACTCACTCTCTACCACTAAGCTGTTGAGCCCATTCATTGTGTGAGTATGAATAGCGGCATCGTAGGGAGCTCTAAAGATAATATGTAAAATTTACTTAACAATTTGGTTTGCATTTAGGCCGCTTAATCGGGCCGGTAAACACAACAAAGTCCAATGCAGACTTTTAAGACTGAGTCATGCACACATTGCAATATTTTGTGACTATAAAATCGACATTAGGAAGGCGTTTTGTCATCGGATGGCATGAAAATAGAACGAGTTTTCTATTAAAAAAGTGTTTTGTCATCTAAAAGCAAGGGAAGACAAAGTCTTTTTCTTTAAAAAAAGGTATTGTGTGTAGTAAACCTAACCACACGAACGCCTTCGTCTTAAGTTCGAGCATTCCTTTGACAAAACGTCATATTTCAGCTCTTTCCGCACCTATTCAAATGTAACATTCCACAATATTAAAAGACAACTTATTGCATCGCTACACTCTTTAAAAACTGCATTTTGCTCACTGTATGTTAAACGAGGGATCGCAAAACCAACTCGCGATTTTCTTGAAACAGCATTTTCATGGAAAAGGCGTTTTGTCAAAGTATGTTAGATCTGGTCTTTAGGCCTGTGCCAAACCCGGTCCAAGAAGTAATCTCGGGTAATAGTAATCGCCATATTCAAAACCCGGGTACCCGATTACTCACGATTACTACCTAGCTGGCGAGATACATTAGCAATATTAAAATGGCTTCTTCTATCACTATGCGTAAAGCTCGTTACCCGCCCACCCCAGGCATCGTACCCGCCCAGTTCCCTATCGTTACCCGCCCGGGCTTCGTCTGGATTTCGATTTTGAGGTTAGTGACAGTGTGCTTGCGACGTGATGTTACTTATACTTATTGTCGAAACAGATCAATCCTTCCCCTCTGTTCCCAAGCACCATCCCCTTAGCTACTCTAATGCCGTGATGAGGACTAACTTTTTATTCTTTGTTCCTTTTGTTTTCTTTTCTTTCCATTCTCCAATAACAAAAATGGATTATTTTTTTTTTGTCTTCACAATAATGCCTTTTTTATTGTTGTTATTGTTTTCTTTCAATGTTTCATCATCTTAGATATAATAGTAGGTAAAACTTAATACTTCAAAATACACAGAGAAATTGTAAAAGAAATATTATGCGAAGGCAAGACAATAAAATACAAAGGAAATAATATAAACTACATGTAGTTATATAATTAGAAAAGACCATAACCATTCGCAATTGCAAACTTAATTGTTTACGGTAAGGATACAGAGATCATCAAACGACGGCAGTAAATTCTGAGAACAGAGGAAGAGAGGGAGAAGGGGACTTGAGGAAGGAGTTACTGGTCGCTAGACGCTTTTACCTTTAAACCGAAACCCAGACGAAGCCCGAGAATAAAATCAGTCACCACAGGAGATAATTTAGTTTCCCCTCAGATTACTTGCTATTGAATATAGACCTTTTTTTTAAAGTAGTTTCTCTCCTGGTGCAAGCTAGATGAAGTATATTGTGTATATGGGAGTGCTGAATATGGGAGACAGTATCTGGGTTTTCAGATTATCGGCGAAAAAAAACTAACAAACCATGACAAAGTAATTGTATTGTCAATGCTTGTACGTATGGCTTGTAAGTGAAATAGTATGAGTTTAATGATTGAAACTTTTAGAAATCATGTCAAATTAGTTGAACCGTATTGGATAAATACGACAGTATTTTGGTAATCTCAGATTCACAGATTACATGGATGATAGGTCCATAGCAAAACCCTTGATAACCCCTCTCCGTCTTCCCTTAATATGTACTATCAAACATAAACAATTTCCCTTAATTTGCACTGTACAAGTTGCGACACTCAGGCCGCGATAACTTCGCGAGAATATAAAGCATGAATAACCTTTTAGTGGAGTCAGAATGGAGCGACTCACAATGATTGGAACTAAAATTCAAAGCCTAAAGATCGCGATCTTCAAGTTCGATCCTCAATTTTTAAGTCGATTAATCGATCTGCAGCAAAAGATCGACTCAGAATACTCAGATCGATATTTTGGAGTCGAGCTGCCAAGCCATAACACGAACCTCTGTCGTGAAGATAGGGAAGGGGAGAGAGAGGGGGAAGGGACCCCGAAGTGACAGTTTTGCGGGGTAGAGGGCGGACAAGATATTTATTCTGCCGAGGGCACAGAGGGTGTGTCGGCATGTCCCAGGAAGCAATTAAGTTGTCGATGTGTCCTGGTAAGCTACATTTAGTGCATGCAGGTTTACAAGCGTTTTGGTTTTTTTTTCCTGGAAGGAGGTTGAGCAAGGAAATGGGGAGGAGGGGAGAGAGGCTATATACTGAAGTTGTAAGAGACATTATTAGTATAGAAGTGCGTTATTGTGGGAGAAAGTAACTTTGGGGATTATAACGATATGTAAGAAGAAACGAGAGTGATGGCGCATGAAAGACACGGTGACTTGCATGAGAGACCATGAGTGAGAAAGCAGCGAGAAGGAAAGTGACTGATGTATAAATTAGCATCAATCTTAGCGCATTGGTTCTTTCTTTCTTTCTTTCTTTTGTCTTTCTTTCTTTCTTTCTGCTTTACTCTTCCATTCCTTTTTTTCTTTCTCTCCCTTTCCTCACTTCGCTCCCTTCGTCTTCACTTTCTTTCACTTGATGTAGACTATGAAGTGAAGTTGTGTTACTGGCCCTGAGCCTAATAAAGACTTTGAATCTTGAATAATTTGCAAACTAAATATGTTCATGAAATCGCCTGCATGCCTTGCTTTACTTGTCTATTCCTTCATTAAAGCTGATTGTGTCACCTACTGATTTCATGCATCATGATCGTCTACGGGGCAGGGGTGGATATTTGATTCACAACACAGCAAGTCCACATTATTTCTTCACATAATTAAAACAGCGTATATTATTTTCCATTTCGCCTGACAGTTTCTGAGAAAACAGTGCAAGAGTGTTGGGATTTCCACTCTGTGCACATCGCCATTAGCCGTGCTGCGTGACGTCAGAAAGCGAGACAGGCTAGCAGACGAATAGGTCTAGATGGTTTGCGTTACGAGTGTGCACCAATCGCCTGCAAGTTTTACTCACTTTATGACGTCACGCAGTACGAGTAAGTGCGGCTTTACACAGGTGAAAATCCTGACATTCTAGTAGTGTTCTGTCACAAATAGTCAGGCGCATGGAAACTGTACACCATTTCAGCTTTAAACAAAATATCTACCGCTCTCTTTATGAAATTTCAGAATGATTACTTCTGCCAGATTACTACGATACATTCACTTGCAAATTAATTTCACCAAGAGAATTCGGGAACGGTTTTATGAGATTCAGTTTAATTGCTGGAGGGAATATAGAAATCGACCACACTGATCAATGACCAGAAAAGTAGTACATGTATCTCTATTATTCTATGGATCTAAAAAATTGGCACCTGTCTCTTTTTCTTTCTCTCTCTCATATTCTCTCCCTCTCTCTCACACTCTCTTTCCCACTCTATTTCTCTTTCCCACTCTCTCTCTCACACACACACTTATGTAACTCTCTCTCTCTCTCTCTCTCTCTCTCTCTCTCTCTCTCTCTCTCTCTCCATCCCTCCTTATGATCAGTATTGGGTGTAAATATCGCCCGCCCAGCAAAGCCAAGTCGATCCCAATCATAGACCGGCGATATAGTCCTGTTGCTGAATTTATATTTTATGTGTGTAGTGACATACATGTACTGAAATGTGGAAGACACGCCGAAAAGAGTTAAGATCTATGCCTTGTAAAATTTTTTCATTACAATCTAAAGTTGGCAGTGGTTTTTTTTTTCCCGACGCAGGAGCGGAATTCAAGAATTAAACATGATAGATAGATAGATAGATAGATAGATAGATAGATAGATAGATAGATAGATAGATAGGTAGGTAGGTAGGTAGGTAGGTAGGTAGGTAGACAGACAGACAGACAGACAGACAGACAGATAGATATAAGTAGGTTGGTAGGCAGGCAGGCAGGCAGGCAGGCAGGCAGGCAGGCAGGCAGGCAGGCAGGCAGGCAGACAGGCAGGCAGACAGACAGACAGACAGACAGATAGATAGATAGATAGATAGATAGATAGATAGATAGATAGATAGATGGTCATGGGAGCAGACGTTTAGGTTTATATGTCACATCTCAGCCGTCAAGAAGGAACTTAAATTTAAGACACCGAAAAAAAGGATAAACCTGCTCCCGCTGCTATTGAGATACGAACCCACACCTTTCCCACCACTAGACGACGCTCTACCTCTCGGTCATCGGGAACGCTTTGGAGGAGAGGTTGGGTTGGAGAGTTGGGGGGAGGGAGGAGAGGTAAGGAGTTTGCCTAATCTGGCGGGCAAATAACAAATAACACTGCATGACACAAGTCCTTAACGGGCCTAGGGTGCGCCTCTACAACATAACAATCTTAAAGTGCCCTAGTCTCCATAAAATTCGACAATTGCAGCAATATGGTTGATAAGATTCTTTCTGTCGCCAGTCGTGTGGAGGTAATTTCTCGTCAATAAATCAAAGTTGTCTGAGTGATTCACAGGCCGATCGCAATACAACCTTTAAATAAACAGACTACATGTAACATTTATTCAACGTCGATTACTTTTCAAATGACTGAATGTTGATCTAGGATTACTGAGGGAGAACGGGTCTCTCTGAAATGCTGAAAGCAAAAAGCGTTCATCTTGGATAACCCCGAGGAAACGTTGTATTTTTTTCCCTACCTCTCTTTTCCACTCACGACGCTTATTTATTAACCCTTGTCTTGCAGTGGTTAATCCTCGTGATACGGTGATAAACTTTATTCTACGGTCCTCTTCCTTGGCTTGAAAGCGGCAATAAAATATATACCTATCTCCTTCCCGAGCGCTCAGTGCGGCGGTAGAATTTGCACTCCAGCATGCCCTAACCGGCCAGCAGACAACGCGTGCAACGGTCATTATCAGGGGCGCACCTCGTTTCATCGACACGCCATCGTAATTACCCTCGTTTCATCGACACATGCCGACAACTCACCTCGTTTCATCGACACATGCCGACAACTCGCCTGGTTTCATCGACACGTGCAGACAATTCACCTCGTTTCACCGACAACCATTGTTCTCACGAGTAATCGAGTACTATTACTAAATTCAGTCACATACTTTTTAAAAGTTGACAACGTGTAAATACATGTATTATAAACAGGTACTCGTGCAGAAAAAGAATTGAAAAAAACAATGTAACTATTAACTGCGTATAAAAGCAGCTTGAATATAGTGTTGGATACCACTTACAACGTTAACCATGGAGTTCATAACAACAAAAAGAGGAGCGCCAGCCCTTTTAGTAGAAGGTTTTAGATTTATTAAGGAAAAAGCAAGAGGTGACACAGTGTGTTGGAAATGCGGCGAAACAGGTTGCAAATCAAGATGTTCAACGTGCAAAGATTTCATAACTTTGTTATCTCAGCCAAGTATTCACAGCCATTCAAAACCAGACTTGGATATGGAGAAGGTACACCACACTTGTAGGAAGAGGGCGCTGGAGAGCATGAACTTTTTTTTCAATCGATAGATCGAGCGAGCGAGTACTGTCGACTTGTGAGTGTCGATGAAACGAGGTTACCCGTTCAAAGCCTTTGAAACGTTAACCCTTCACCTTTGATCTTTTTGAACAATAGAGAGAAAGTTGTCGATGAAACGAGGTGTACCCCATTATCAGTAACTTTGGCCACGCAGCCAGCGGGAGGTTCAGCCCCGCAGTCTCGCACACCAAAGGTTCAATCAATAGCTTACGAGTACTGTGGAGCAATATTCAGTCGTTCAAGCTTTCGATCCTCACTCTGAGATCATACAAATACAGGGTTGTATTGTATACCTCACCCAGAGGTCAAACCAAATACAGGATTGTTTTGTACTGAGCCTCACACAGAGACCATACCAAATACAGGGTTGTTTTGTACTGAGCCTCACCCAGAGATCATACCAAATACAGGGTTGTTTTGTACTCAGCCTCACCCAGAGATAATATCAAATGCAGGGTTGTTTTGTACTGAGCCTCGCCAAGAGATCATACCAAGTACAGGGTTGTTTTGTGCTGAGCCTCGCCAAGAGATCATACCAAGTACAGGGTTGTTTTGTACTGAGCCTCGCCCAGAGTCAAACCAAATACAGGGTTGTTTTGAACTGAGCCTCACTCAGAGATTATATCAAATACAGGGTTGTTTTGTATTGAATAGCTGATTCGGAAAGGTAATTTTCATAAGCGATGCATGAATGTGTGATCATGACGATGGCTTATGTGTCAGTGGAAATCATTTCATTCACTATCTACTTTTATCTACCTGCCTGTAGACTGGATACATGATAGTTACAGACAGTAAAAGACACTGTCAGACAGCTAGTGCTGACTTGTCATGGCAGCGGCATCGTATGTTGTCCGAAGAGTTAAAAATATATATAACTCATCTGATCTGCCCTGGAAATGCTAACATGTAATCTTCTGTTCCATACCATACCACACCATGCCATGCCATGCCATGCCATGCCATCACATCACATCACATCACATCACGTAAGATAAGATGAGATAAGATGAGATAAGATAAGATAAATTTCTGGTCACGCGGATTTCGGCTAACACGAAGAATGTAATACAATTTGTGTTGGCATAAAACAGCATAATAATGCAACACAAATGAACTAATAGGGTGCTACAAAAATAGCGAGCGAATGGTGGAATAAATTATATCCCAGTGTCAGTAGGCATAAGACTTTTGCGGCGAGCAGACAAGTTAAGAAAAAAAAAACAGACGGCAACNGCCCCAAATGTTGAAATCTTTCCAAGAAATGTATTTGTAGATAGTCAAAGAAAATGAGTTAAATCCAGAACCTTCTGTATAGGTATTTATTGTTGTTTATCATGTGAATAAACCCCGGCCGTACCACTTAACTGGAAAGTTTCAGCCCATCACTTTTTGCTTTGTTTGTTTTATTTTGACAGTACTATTCAACTCCTATAGCCGTTGCACAATTTGGAGATTTTCAAAAACCAAAAACATTTTTTCCTAGAGAGCTGTTGAGTACACCTTATGAGGAATGAATTATTTTCATATTGTTTGTACTGCAGTAGTTCAGAATCGAGTGTAAGCAAATTTAAATACAGAACACCATCAGACAATACCTTGGTTCACCAGACAAGGCTAAACTGATACTCATAATGATGAAAAGTGGTGATAACGATGATAACGACTATTTATGAACAAACCCATTAAACGAAAATGCAGAAATCATGAGAAGAGAACATTATAGCCATTTACGAACAACAGGCATATAGTCAATATCATATTTCTCTCGGCACAACGATCGCATAACCATCATGCTCTAGTTAGATCTTATTATTACCATTATGATAAGCTGTAATATGACCACAGTATTAAGACAATTAAAAATTTGCAATGTTACCAAACAGTATCCATTTGCTAATATTATTTATGCCAAATTTCACCAGCATAAGCGCTGAATTAAAAGTTACTAAACATTGAAATTAAGGAAAGATTTATTTGTGTGTGCCAGTCATATGTTAAGCCTAATATCATAACACAAAAATGGAACTTACTTGTTTGTAAGATCGTTGTCTGCCTTCCTCTGTCAGCACAATGAACTATTTTATTATGCACCAGACTCAAAATATGGAGCAGCAAAAACTCTCGGTGCGATCTAACTGTCTGCGTCGTTTTTTGTAAAACAGTCATTTTCCCGAAAAATGTAGAGATCAACAGACATCAACCTCTTGTAAAAAAGGGGACATAGCCCTCATCCCCCCCACCCCC
>JAWQUT010000606.1:206409-217268 GCA_033807755.1 Ellobium chinense | reverse complement strand
TAGAGGACCCGTATAAGATATTGATCTACCCCCAAGCTGACATTCCAACGAAAACACGTATTTTGATGCCTTAAAAATGTATTGATATTCGATAAAATGGTATCGAAAAATGCAAGTATCGATCGCTATATTTATCGAATGAGCATAGGTAAATTTCTAAAATTTTGTATGAGCAAATGAAACAGATTTACCTACATGTTTCTGTAAAATATTGATTCATTTTTAATTAGAACAGCTGTTACAGCAAACGATACTCAGCAGAGCGATAATGCAACAATCGATACTTGTGACAAATAAAATAGGGAAAAAACTTATAATACCTGTACATTTAGCATAGTTATGTGTGTAATTATAGTATAGTCGTCAATATCTCTTAACTGGTGTTCATACAAAAACACGAGATTTGATGCCTTGATTGAGGGCGCCTTAATTTACTACCGATGTATTCATGCAGAAGACAAACATAGCATTTGTCTTGCATTTTGGTAAGTGTGCATGAAACTTCAACCATCAATAATATTGATAATAATGATGGTAATATAATAAATATATATATAATAGAGATAGAGAGAGAGAGAGAGAGAGAGAGAGAGAGAGAGATGGAGAGAGAGATGGAGAGCGAGATGGAGAGAGAGATGGAGAGAGTGTATAAAGAGATGATGATGAAAGAGCTGCGTGCAACATCAGACTAGGGTAAAGTTTGTGTAATCACTGCGTGAACAAAAACAACATGGCACTCACATAAGAAAACGACATACATTTTTCAGTTTCGGTATCACTGTCCATGACATGTGCATAGCTGTGTGCAGGGCAAGGCTGAAGAGGCGCACTTACACCTCTTTCCACAGGCAGTTTTGCACGAACACTTGACCAAATGTTTGGACGATTTTGATACCTCTGGTAAAAATGTCCACAAAGGCACCATGTGTTTATCAACCTTCGTCCACTCCCATTCTGTAGGCCATGGTAGTGTTCGCTGTTTGATTAGTGACTGGTTCCAGACATAACCAGCTTGATATGCTGCCCATTTAATATGTTGGAGGAGTGCTTCAGAGGAGGGGGGAATGTTTCCCATCAGTCTGCACTTCTTTGTGAAAAGTTCTTTTCTACATTCATTGACAAATTCGGCACTTGACGTTCTGTCATATATTAATGTAACAAAGCATTCAAGTGACTGTCGTGAGCTGGTAATATCGGCCTGACTCGTAGCTTTCGATCGGAGACAGAATGTGTCGGTAATGTCAGGTAGGGAATTCCATGTCGACCAGGCTGTTTTCTTGCCATGTCCAGCAAATGCACTCACATTGTCGCAGCCGGAGAAAGCATGAAAAAAAGATATCGCTGCACATCTGTCTGATCCCAAAGAACTAGCAATGTCATGAACAGCATACCATCGCCTGCTTTTCCCTCTGCCTGATGTGGTTGCTGCTTCATGAACAACAGGACCAAGATCTTTTCTTGGCGTATATATTACTTCACGGCCGTTTTTTATATCAATCAGAACCGGAATTTGCTTCAGGATATCTTCTTTCAGTCTTGTCCTTTTGATCTTACTGACGCAGATATCCCAATTCTTTTATTCGCTGACAATGCGTCATACAGATCTCTGAGTTTAAAAACAGGATCATGAACTCCTTTCATAAGTGTTGTCTTCATGTAGGCAATCAGTTCTGCCAATGCCACGTTATAATTTGAATCTGTTGCTGTGCTTTCTTGTTTGGGGGAAAACTCTCGTTCGGTGGCGCAATAATTCACCAAACATCTCTTATGATATTTGGCTTCAGGTTATATTTCTTCCTGCATGAACCGTGATAATTGGCTAAGTTTGTACGCAAAATGTTATGGATATCTTGCTCTGTTTGTTTCAAATCAATATTTAAGGATACTGGAGCCGCTCCTATGTTATAAAAGTCCTTCAGATCTTTAGCTAACGAAAAATAACCACGACCCGTGGTATTTGAAGCTTTGTTGTCACTGGGACATATCAATTTTTCGTTAGTTTTTTGTTGACATATGCAACAGAGGGACCAGTTACACTGTTAATGTCAAATTTCTGTTTCTTAATATCCTCTGCCACATCAAGGATCTGGCACTTCCTTTTTCCTTTTACCATTGTCAAACTCAAATTTGGAGCAAATGTCTGTGAAAAAAAAGTGATGAAAGGAAACAATGCATAAAGGCTTGTCATAATGGCTTTGTATGACTGTTTTTTAATAATTAGAGACCAAAAAAATCTGGTTTGATAACATGGTAGCGGTATTCCTTGTTGAAAATAAAATGTCATAATTCCTCTTAGATAATTTAAAAGTAAACAATAGATCTGACTGTCCTATCCACCTTGATGTGGCAATCACACTTAGGCCTATGTACTGTTCGGCCAATTTGGAACTTTCAGCAGTTAAGGAAGACGTCTAAAATGTCCCAACACCGTAAATATTTTGTAATCGATGCAACGTTAAAGTTTGCAGCCGTAGTTTCGAATCCAGACCTAGGGAAAAAAAACAATAACATCCTCGCACACATTTAATTTGTATAATTTAGTAATGTTGAATTACAATGCATGATGTATTTTCCAAATTCATACATGTTTTTTAGCACTTGGATATGACTCAAAAGCACTGATCATGTGCAGAAGAGCCATTCCTCTTACAAGTTACTAGACTAGACACACTAAGCCTAGTCGAGAGGCTAGACTAAAGTTCTGACACAATAGATGCACACGAAGATCGCTGCAAAATTGTTTACCTTTCTACCTCAATACCTACCCACACAAGAAATACAGAATCTGATCATAGCATAATATGGTCCTCTCGAAAATTTGTCATATTATAGCGCCCAGATCTACATAGACTAGATAGATTTAAGCTTGCACACTGCGACTGACCTAATTTAGAGCTAGACTAGATCGATGGCTATCTCGAACGACAGCACCGATGATAATAATTTTAGTCGCAGACAAGTCATGGAATCGGTGCTGTCGTTAGAGAAGGCCATCGATCTAGTCTAGACTAGGCCTAGTCTAGTTAAATCGACTAAGCACAAGACGTTTTCTTGCAAAACACTGAACCTGTGAACTTTGGAATTATTGTACGATTAGATCTTGGTTACTACTCTTAGCTGGAGAAATCAGATTAGATCAGCGTCATTCTATCGCAGTCTTCCACTGTATCAACTTGCGTCTTGCGGACCACATCATCACGCACGGGCGGTCTCGGTAGCCCAGAGCGGTGTTTGTACAAAGAAAAACCCGTTACGCGTAAGCACAACATATTAAAACATTTGCGTAAAAAGATAAACCGACGTCACGGGAGGTTGTGCTTCTTTTACTGAAGAACATGGTTATGTTTAACAGTGCACAGGATAAAATAAATGTCCAGTATTTTACTACATGTGTTACGATTTAAGCAGAAAACAAATTCCCGTCAATGCGCTGCTTATCACCCGAAAAACGATTTTTAGAAAAACAAACAAAATGTGTGTTTTCTTACATTTTCTTAACAGGAGAACAGTTGGAATATTTAAAACAATGTATAAAAAGTTTATTGGGTAACCATCATGATGACTGTAATTATGTTTAGTAATTAGTGAGAGACGTTTTATTTCAATCCCTCAAACTTGACGACATGCGCTTTTTTTCGCACTTTCAAACTCAAATTTCATGTAGACCCAAACAGCTGTCATCTTGGGGTAGATCGGAATCAAATCTTTATTGTATTAGAAACATGCGACAGGTGGTTTTATGTTGGTAACATTAATGGTAACTATTTGCACGGACTTTGGGTCTTAACGAACGGACTATTGAAAGTTGGTGAGGTTTATTTGGATCAGTACCTTGTCTGTTTAGTTAGTTGCTAATTATATATANAGCCCTAAGCCTGCCTTGCTCTCTGCTCTCATTCGGTTTCAATCTTTGCATAAGCATCGACAATATACTGCTGGAACAACCATTTTGCTAGAATGAAATAGTTGTTGTTTCATTGAAAAATGTGGAAACAGTAGTATTGCAGCTGAGTAATTTTGTGTCTGCTGTGTCAGTTTAAGTTGCAGACTCCATCCATGAGTTCCTCTGGAAAACAGGTGGATACTGAAGAGCATCATAAGCTACATCTACAACATTAACACCGCTTCTCTTTTTGTACTTATTGTCCTCAAACACGTCATTGTGTGTAAACATATCGGTTAAGCTGGAAAAAAAAAACAACTCTAAAAATGAATGACTTTTCTCAATGCCAGCCTCTCTAAAAATATATATACAGTATATGTTATTACTGAATTCAAACGTAGCACGAGGACAGTAGAATATATTCTATCACAGCATAGCTGGGGTTAAGTAGTTTATCTACTATCATTCACTCATACCGGAAAACATGCTGTCTAGCTCAGTGGGGAGGTGCCATCACGCTGACTCTAAATATGAAGAAAGACTGAGCCTTTACATGAACCAGTCTGTTAATAATTTCCTGATTGTTGTTAATGTTGTTGTTGTTGCTGTTGTCGTCGTCGTTGTTGTTGTTGTTGTCGTCGTCGTTGTTGTTGTTGTTGTTGTTGTTGTTGTTGTTGTTGCTGTTGTTGTTGTTGTTATTAATGATGATGATGATGACGATGATGAGTTAGAGGCAAGCTGCTGGTCACTTTCACAAATGAAAATTTGACTGTTTAACTGTCCATGCGCAGGTTAGTCCGGCTGTCCAGCCAAAAACAAGCAAAAAAAAAGGAAATAAATAAACAAACAAACAAACAAACAAACAAATACACAACCTGTACAACTGTATTTTTAGGGGTGACCCAAGAGGATACTTTCGGTGACGTTGTTGGAAGATGCGTACTAACAGCCATGAAACTGTCATTACTTTATGTGGCTGTCACCTTACACTCTGAGCTCTTCTCCCACTGGCAGAGGATCGCAGGAGAGGCGATATTGATGTTTTTATTAAGTTGCATGTTCAGACAGGGTGGGCCGCCTACTTGAGGTCAAACTCTATGATCACGTCTACGTTTTTTTATGGATTTTTTTTATTATTTTGTCGGAATGGACCCGTCACTGACATAAAACTTTATGGAACCTTTAAATCATGCAAAGCCCACCAGTGGAGTGCAGATATCCTAACCGCTATGGCATAGGAGCCAGGTCAGTACGCCCAAACTTTGCATATTATGTGTACTAATATCCATGACTGTAAGCTGCGGGTGTCGAAAATTATCCCGTGACGCCCTACACAGCCGAGAGAAGTTTGCGACGGTCTAGCCAGCCTGGTATCAAAGTGATCAGCCAGCAAATCATTCTACAGTCCATTCCCGCTTGAATGAGGCAATAGGATATAAACGCATCTCCTTGCAGAGCGTTGAGCGCGGCAGTCGACTTTTGCAGCCCAGTGTCAGCTGATCGGCTGGCAGACAACATGTGTCATTATCTGTAACAACGGTCACGCAGCCAGCGGAAGGTTGGACCCGAGGCGCCTTGCATTACGAGAGTTAACTGAAAAGGGATTATACTGAAAAAAAAAAATCCCGTGCAAGTCTTCCTGAATATGTGGAGCACATATTTATGCATACATCGATTCACTTGTTTCTGTGAGAATTAAAATTCTTGTAGTGGAAAGTTCAATGATTAGTTTCACTGAAGAGATTTAGCAAATTGTTTCAGCATTTTGCACGACCTCTCGACTCATTGCTGCACTTAGTGTGGCATTCATTCTGATAAAATAAATACAGGGCATGACACAATTCATGACAGAATCGTAACTGTACTATAGACGCTTTGAAACCATAGCTCTGCCTGTATTTGTGAAAAAAAAATATCATTGCTCGTAAGATACTAAACTTTATATAGCACTCACCTGTCTACTGTGATGGCTGTTGTTTTTGCTAATGCCCCCCAGGGGCGAAGGCTGACTTTCTCAACAGGGTAATCATAGTTGAACATGATTGTCACTTATAGTCACGTATGCGGTATTAGTCGATAGTGCTATAATATCCGTTCGTAGAGTCACATTTGATGTTCACAGCATGATACTGTAACACAGTGTAATGGCTCCAAAATTGTAGAATTTAGGTCCAGTTAGGCTAGACCTAGCAGGCCTCGGATAATAAACAAAACATTGGGAACACGACCTTGCAGGAAAAACCCATCCAGACCGTAGGGGAGTGGCAATCTGTCAAGCTTTTAAAAAAATGACCTTTGGTTGCTTGGGTAGCAGACTGACTTTAGACAAACCGCTCTATGCTCAGCGACTCCCTCCCCCTCCCCCGTTTCCACCTCTAGCCAAAATATCCAGACCTAAAACAAGAAGATACTAATTTTATTGAAAACGTAATTTTCAGGCCCAGCCTATACCATGAAGCCGAGCCCACCTTTTTGCAAGTGGGTAGGCCTATATGAGTATTGCCATCGTCAAACCTTGCCGGTTTTGAGAACAGGGGAGCTACTGAATTACTTTTCCAAGAAGTTTTGTCATTCATGTTATTTCCCAAGAAGAATTTATGTTTATTTAATAAGTTTGTTTGTATGTTTCATAAAGTCAGAAATCTCCTTCATGAAAAAGTAAATCTACCCCAAGGTGCTTTCCCCAACCAAAGATTTTGGGAATCAGCTACATTGCACTATAAAATAGGCAACGTGGCAACACCAGCACTGGGCTTGTGAATGGTGTGGTGAGACTGTTCATGTGACTTTCTGCACGTGTGGATTCATTTCTAAACTGAGCGAAAAATAAAAGTGGTCGTAAACTTGTGACTGATGGCATGTCACTTGTCAGCAACAGTGTTAATTATTGTCGAATAATGAGGCCCTTGATAATGATGAATTTCACTGTTGCTATAGAACAGTGTCTCGTTTTACCAATATGTTATTTTTGTTCCGCATCACATTAAACCGCAATAGGTGAAAGTGCCACAAATCAAGCGGAGACCTTGATTAGCAGCTCTTCTTTACTAGCCGGTGGAATTTCCTTGCTTTCATTGAGTTTTTTTGTGAGGCCACTCCATATTTGGCTGTAGGGGTGTCCAGGTTCTTCTTTATCCCTATTAATCAGTGAATAGAGCAGGGAAAATTTGAGGGGTATCAGTTTCTGAATGTAGGTCAAAGTAAGAGTAGGCCTGACAAAGAGCAAATAAATAGGATTCGGCGGTGTTCTTGTCTAACTTGCCACGAAGGCCAAGGTCAACCACGGCATTTTCGGCTGGTAATCAGTGATTATTTGATTATATGGACCCTTCGCCCTGATGCCCCCTTCCTCTCCTATCTCCCTATAAAAGAAATGTACTTGGGTACCCTATTATCTGTAATGAGCTATTCAAAAGTAGACGTCAGACCTTAGAGTTGAAAACTGCTGTCTCATGACAAAAAGGCACATGTGCAATACAGTTTCTATTATGTACTGTTTTGTCATAAGATGGCAGAAATATGGGCCGAGTTTGCTTGGTCCCTGCTGCGTCGCAAAAGAGCAAGCCACATCCCTTCCTTAGCAAAGGAAATATCTGTCTTTAGGCAAGCCATGATGGCTGCAGCTAATGTGGAACAGACAGAAAAAAAGAACTGAGTTGCGAGTGATGTTTGCTATATATCTTTGCTTCATTCATTAGCATTGACTGGCCACCGTTGATTCTTGCCACATCGTCCTCCGACCATAAGGCCCTCGATATAATGTTCCACCAACAAATCTGAAAGCGTAGACTGTTGTCGCCATGTTGCCAAACTTTCTCTTCTTTTGGTCCGGAAAACTTCACATTTCTGACAAACCTCTTCTTTTGCTAAGGACTTCCCACAGAATACAAGGACATCTCCTTTCACGACGGCGGAGGGACCAAGCACACAGAACCGTGCTTTTTTGGTGGTTTTTTTTTTTTTTGGTAGCTTGATTATGCTGTTTGTCTGTAAGCTATGCTACGCATCCAGATTAGGGAGGCCAATATGAATTTAAAAACTTGACCTAAAATCAAACATAGCGGCACCGGACGGCAAACTTTTTGGAACCCAACATTATCAAAGGTATGTCCGTTCTGATTTTCGGTTTCCACAAAATGTTCGGCATAAATTACCATCCCCGTAAAATACCCTTATCGCCTGAATAAGGCTACTGGTTTTCTAAGGAACTAGCTGTGCGGGTGGGAGAGGTGGGTTAACCTTAACACTGAACAGTTTCCTTATTGTGTGTATGTGCATGACGCACCTGCCGTTCCCGCCGATGAATACTTCGTTTACGCAAAGTCTGATGAGTCATCCGCAAACGAAATTTTGTTTCATTTCCGGACCGGGGTTGCCAAAATCAAGATTGTTTTTTTTTGTTGTAGTTGTTTTTCATTCGGCGATTCCAAATGGCAAAAATTGAAGGCCGTCAAGATTATTAATGTATCTTTTCTGTTTCCTCACGCCAAAATGAAGTCTGTGGCCGTGGTAGTTTGTCTAGAAGAGTGACGCGTGTGTTTCCTTGTTGTCAAATATATAACAGTTGAAAGAATGGTAGTCGGCATAAATTTAAAACTACAACTACCTCGTCCAGAGCTTCCTGCAAGAATCATAGCTTAAGGGCTCTACCCTCAACTCATGTATTAACTCATCCAGTGTCCCTCCTCTTTTTCTGGGGGGGGGGGGGGGNGGGGGGGGGGGGCTTTCTCGGGTCCAGCTTCTCGCTGGCTGCGTGAGCAATGCTATGGAAAATTACCTTTGCACGTGTTGTCGGCCGGCCGATCAACTGACACCGGGTTGCAGTATTCGACTGCCGCGTAAAATGGTTTTCGCCGGCATGCGGATTTATTCTATAATCGCGGTCAGCGTAGTAGAGTGAAGATCTATGCAGGTCCTGCAGCGTTTAACTCTAGTGATGCTAAGTAGAACAGTTTTCACCCTTAGGTTGCAGGAGGCAAATTGAAAAATCCTCTTTGAGCCATTTAATAAAATTTTCTCCTCGAACCACAGGAACATTCTCATCTCAGATGTACCCCTTTTCACATGGCATTGACCTACTAACACATTTCTAGGACACCAATCCCATTTCTTATTCTTCAAGGAAACAAAAATATGAAGTTGATTTAGTATAACAGTGGAAATCCCAAAGAGTTTTTATCTTGCTGTGATTTTAATGGGGCATATCCTATGATTGACTGTGGTTTGTCTGCAGTAGTGATTTTAGTCGTAAACTCATAACGCCAACCATAAATTTTAAAAAAAAAAAAAAAAGTCTAGTCCACTTTGTCACAAACCTATTACACGCGCTTTCCGCTTGACTATAACCGATTTTCAAGCACGGAATAGAAACGTTTAAAATAAGCAGGACAATCGAAATGACACTGTGTGCATAAATGCAATTTTCCTCCAAGCTAATGTGGAGTGATAATGAAAAAGCCGAGCGATTCATCACATGAAATGACGAGGAGATCACAGTGACTTGGTTAAAGTATTTAGGCCCACATGTGATAATGTTACCGTGACCGCAGACAAGAAGTTCAAAAGTGCTGCTTCAGGACTAAACTACGTGTACTTGAAAGACGCATTTGTGTGTGTGTTTTTGTTCAAATAAGNGAATAGAATAGAATAGAATAGAATAACTTTATTAGTCCTTTACAGGAAATATGGCTTGGCCAGGTACAAAATAACATACTGCACTTTACATGACATTAAGTATTATACACATATATACATAAAGGCACCTACACACGCATCCCGCGCAAGCGCACGCACACCGACACACATACGCGCGCGCACACACACATACACACACAGACACAAGCATACATACTCATATACATGCTGCGAGATAACAATTCCATTCTAGGGTAGATTCATAAAGCTCTCTGAAGCATCCTAATAGATGAAGGAATGTAAGAATTTTTGTAACGCTCTGTCCGTGATGGTTTAGACAACAGTCGTTTACTTCTTGATGATATGGTATATTCTTTATTCAAAGGGTGTTCTACGTCGGAAAGTATCTTCTTAGCCTTTTTCACAGTGTTGTTCTTGTACATTTCATCAAAAGATAGTGATTCGTCAGTGTCAGCAATTTTTCCAGCTTTGGCTATTACTCTCTCAAGCTTACGTTTGTCAGATATGGTAATGTTTCCACCCCAGCAGCTGATTCCGAAGGATAGTACACTCTGAATAGTTGCTGTATAAAAAATGCAGAGAATTTCATTTCGGACATTAAAATTCCGTAGTTTTCTCAAGAAATATAACCTTTGATTTGCTTTCTTATAAATGGCATCTGCGTGGGCGTGCCAATTTAGTTTATTGTCAATGGTGATTCCCAAATACTTGTAGGTGTTGGTAATTTCAACCTTTTCATTTTTAATATATAGAGAAGCAGTTGTTTTATTTCTCCGGAAGTCGAAGATCATTTCTTTTGTTTTACTCACATTAACCAGAAGAAAATTGGAATCGCACCAAGTAACAAATCTTTGAACTTCATTAAAATAGTTAGTTTCATCCTCAGAGATCAGACCTTGGATTGTGGAATCATCTGCAAACTTAATTACATGAGTATTATTGTAATGACTTCTATAGTCGTTGGTGTAAATTGTGTACAAAATAGGTGATAGAACGCATCCTTGGGGCGCACCTGTATTCGTAATGATAATGTTGGATTGTGCCCCTTGAAATTTTACATATTGGGGTCGAGCAGTCAAGAAATCCAAGACCCATGCAGCAACATTGGCACTGACCTCCAGAGACAATGAGGAGAGAATGTTAACTACTCGAGCAGGTTCACAAATCTAGAGCCCATTCTGCATTTTCTGTCCAAAGGACATATTTTTTACTTTCTTCTCAAGACATATGATTAAACCCTATTTTCATTTAATCAGGAGTCTGTAACCTTCGTAGGGTCCTGAGTTTGGCATGGGCTCAGTTTGGTTAAAGGGGGGGGGGG
>JAWQUT010000606.1:156090-197362 GCA_033807755.1 Ellobium chinense | reverse complement strand
GAGAGAAGCCAAAATGCTTTTATCCCCTGAGTCACTGTTCACTACCTGCCTTCTCGCTGTTTTTCCTTAGCAACTCAGGCTCTCACTTTCTCTTATTGCTTCTATTATCTCTCTCTCTCTCTCAACTCCAAAGACATTGTAAATGTAACGTCTTTGCTTCTTCCCTGTAATTGTGCCCACCCATCTATCCCCTCCCTCCCCCTCCCCATCTCGTAACTGTTGCTATGCTCAACGTGGCATATCCATGCTAACTGCTATGGCCCTTTTCATTTTTCTCTTTGATCGCGGAGACCAGTTCTTTCTTTCCAAAGATTTCACAAGTATTCTCCAAATTATTCCCGTGGTCATCTCTGGCCAACATAAGAGTGTCAAACTATTTTCACGTCGATATGCCAGCTGTTTGACCGGCTCTTCGACGCATGTTCATTGATTTATGACTAGTGATGTAACTAATACCGCCCCTAAGCACAGAAAACACTGCCTGAGACAGTAGTTACTTGTCAATCAAATGCTATCCTGCTGTGCAACATCTTAACAACCTGTGTGCCCCTCAGGCAAATAATAGAGAATGTAAGAACCGTAGACCAATGAGACTGAGAGCTCATTAAACAATACAAGGGGGAAAACGGCCCAGACAACCATACATAGGCTATGCATACATTAATAAAGCGACTCACTCAGTGCCCAGACAGATGCTTCTTTTATCCAATATTCATCCTGCTTTTTCTAAGATTACAGCATTGCAATCAAAGTCAGGCACTTGTTCACAGTCTTCACCAAAAGACTTAATGATCATATCATATATAAAAAAAAGGCATAAAATTTAGCACTAAGGAAAGTTATTGCATGTAGATAATTCTCTTCGCACAACGACTATTAGTAAGTATTAGCTCGCCTCTCGCTTTATGACGTCACGCCTTATTCCCGCGCTGACCGGAAGACCAGTCATGGCGGTCCGCAGGGTGTGAAAATCCCGACTTTCAAGCTGCGTTTTCTCGGGAGCACTTGGGCGAAGGAGATGGGCAAGGGGTTGAACATTTATGAAAAAATATTGCGGATTTTTAAGGCTGTGAAGCAGATAGCTATCCCTGTTCCTTTAAGGTGAGAGGCAATGTAAGTCAAAAGGAAGCACCCTTGAGAGAGTGCCTGCGTACTAGAGTAAAGGAACTGCATGCGGCCACTTCTCACAAAATAGGAGATAATTCTGAAACTAATCAAAGTAGCCCAATGGTTTTGGGCTCAAAATGAAGTGTTTTATCTGGCAACAAAACTGGGTTGTGTTACAGCAAGTTTTGATGATATTGTCAGGTAAGATCAACAAATTCAAATGGGATATAGAGGGACCATTTTGCGATCAGGGGGCCTCTATGCGATCATTGGGGTCACATTATGCGATCAGGGGATATCCATGCGGCCACATGGGGTTATTTGTGCGACCGTCACCCTGCACTTGAAACTCGGGCGCTTACATCAATAAATTACTGGCAAAAAATGGCTTGCACATGTTATTTACCCATAACATTGACGTGCCTATTCCACCAGCTTGATTCGTTAAAAAATCAGCTGAAACATACAAGCATCTTTCCGAGTGACAGTTTCAACGCCTCTGGTCAAATGGTTGTCACTGAAAAATGTGTGAGACTGAAACGTCCGTGTGTATGTTTATGCCTCTCTATGAGTTGGCGTCTCCGCTTTGGGCTTAGAAGCGCAGTCTCTATGTTCGACCTTTAGTCTCAGAGGTTGGAATTCATGCTCACCTCTGATCTTGGAATCCTGCTGCTAGAATGCACGTCCATGTAGGCGCTGCATGTTCACGTGTGAGTGTGTGGGTGTGTGTCTGTGGCTTCGTGTACGTGGGCTCGTGTGTGCAACCTTGTGTGCTTATAAAAATGTGCGTCTGTGGTTGAGTATGTGCGCATGTGGCTGTATTGAGGCACTCATCTAAAATTCGTGATTTCGTTCTCCCCATCAAGAGAAAAGCAACCGGCGGTCTGAATGTTGTCATGTAAACATATTGAACATGTGTAGGGCGCCGGTCAGGCTTAAAAGATGTGTAGGACTTTGTAATTTGGAGATGATAGTGCAACAATTTAACGAAGAGAGCGATGAAAAGCGGAGCACCATACTTCTATGTTTACATCTTCAAGGCAGTTCAGTCAGTGAAATGCCGCTTCTCACTGTTTTTTCAACAGTCATTGCAAAATGTGACTATTTGTCTCTGGATCAAACGTATCTACGATTGTGCACAGTTAGTTTGCCTGTTAGGCTGGTATTAAATACAGTATCAGTGGCATGCTGTTTGAATAAAATCTGAAAACTAATAAATTGTTTCGCTGTGGAACACACAGTTTTTAGATCAACCAAATTAAAGCAGAACTTCATGGGAGAGTGCTCTCCCTTCCCTTTCTGCCCAATCAGGTCTGTACTAAGGTTCAGGGATGTCTGTCATTGGATAAAATGTGCATTAAGCGGACGCAAAGGGGTACATTGACTCTAGATGTAGATCTATCCTCTCTGCGGAGGCTTGAAAACGACTTCCGTTTCTAGGTCACTTGACCTGCATTCGAAATGCACCCAAGTCAGGATAAATTTAGTGCATAGTAAAAAAAAATAATGGTGTGAAAGGAAGCGAGTTTCCCTAGGAACTATTTATCAGTCCAACAATATGCGGTTTTCAATTTTGTGGAATATCACCGGTTTACTTTAATCAGTCTTGGTCAAAGTTTGCATAGCCTCTTACACTTTGCCTTAATTAGATTTTTTTTTTAACATTGCTGGAGTTTGGAATTTAAAAAAAAAGTTTTCTGCACACATTTTACAGAAAAAAAAACGACAGAAACGAAGTAGTGAAAATAAGATATTTCACAGCTTAATGGAATATGATGTGCTGACACGGAGCTCCTGTAGACGCAAACATTCTTGATATGGATAAACGCAATGCATGTTTTAAGGAAGGTGTAATACTGCACTTAATAAGAAAGAACTGTTTGTGACTTTGTACTTAAAGTATGCTAGTCAGTAGTTTTCAATTCATATTTATAGCGTTCAGGTTATTTTGTACCTTTAATACTTAACTTTTCAATCCACCTTAGATGCACTTTTTTTTTTTTTTGAAAAAAAAAACTTCTTTGAAAATAACAAACTTAAAATCACAAAAATTCAAAGATGTTAATTACTGCTGCAAGTTGCTACACTTACATGTGCAGGTGACGTGAGTATTGTAGATGGTATAATATGTTTTCCATCTGTCCTAAATAAGGGTTGTGTTAATCAGAAGTATTTGGATTTGCTCTTATGCGAACCTAGTTTACAGCTTCTTGGGGATTTCGTAGATGCAAACATTCTTGATGTGGATAAACGCAATGCCTGTTTCAAATGGGGTAGTACTAGTAAACTGTATAAGTTTTAACAAAGGAAGTATTCATGTGGTCTAGTCCGCTTCAACCTTTTTGAAATGACTGATTGCATTATTCGGTCAACTGGCGATGTGAACTGCAGTATTTGCTAAACGTTTAAATTGGTGTTGAAACGGGCGACATCAACCCTCATTTGGACCCAGGTAAGTTCTTTAGGATTAAGACAGTGGCCTTGCTATCAAATGACGCAGTCAGTTTCATAGAACATGCATGTGTTTATTATCAATCTATTCTTGAAGCATGCAAGTCAGCTTTTTTTTTTAATTCGCTCGAACAAGATATGGAATATTCATGAAGCCAGTCTTTCATACCAGTATAAGTGCTGGAAGATAATGGAACCTTGAAGTTAAATGGTTGGAAAACTCTCCATGACGATCGTTGCGGGGTAGTGAACAAATAACTTACTAGTCCACGCATATGTCAGTGTTAATTTCATGAATGTACTAGGGCGTAATATAGCCGTAATCGTACTGACACGCCGTAAAACACAAACTCACTCACTCATGAATGTACTGGCCGCCAGCATAACACGGCGTGAAGACCTTGTCACAGACGTCCATAAAACCCCAAGCTTTCATCGCACGTATGGAGATCAATGATTCTTTAGCCGGTGCCAAGTCGCATTCTTCTGGTGGCCTTTGCATCTTGTGATGTCCAGCAGTCGGACGGTTGATAATCTGAAAAGACCTAAGACTATGCCCCTCCCCTTCCTTCCACATACATATCTCTGCAACGGAGTAATAGATCTACCAACAGTTTATCGGCACTTCAAATTTCAATGATTTCCAAAGGAAACCAATATTAAAATTAGACGTCCATGACCGAGAAACAAAGGCATCGGAGGTTAGAACGTCGCGCTTTGGCGACGTAATGTCCACAAAATATTGAGACACTAGCTTTAAAGGAACAAGGTCAGATCCATCTTTAGCTTTTCGAGATGTAGTTTCTTCTTTCTTTGAAGGTTTGTCAGAACAAGCTGAAGCTTTGGTGTTTTCACTGACTCGTTGGCCTTTGCTTAGTGTATTGTGTAGACCTAGGATGTTGCCCTAGCGAGGGGTCAGAACGAGTTGTTGAATGCTCGGGTGTGTAGGGTTTGAGAAAGGGGAGATAAAAACATCACGAACGAGGTTTTGAATCAGATAATGCCCTAACCTAGTTTATACAATGACATTTTCCCGAAAATTTCAAAGGCAAAAGAAAAAAAAAATACTCCGGAACATTCACGATACAAGTAGTGTTAGAAGTCGAGAAAGCATAAACCATCGAGGTTGACAGAGACCTGTTTAACCAGTTTTGAGTGCTGAGGAGAGTAGTACAAAGGTCAGCTTTGCCAAACTACAACATGAAAAAAAAAATAGCGTCAGTCAACTGTCAGTGGATACAAGGAAGATCTAGTGCATCTTGTAAGAAAAAAGGAGCATGCTAATTTTTCTTCAATGTAAGCTGATGGAGTTTCTAAGCGTCTGATTCAGAAAGAATAAACTTCCATAACAAACACAGGCGACAAAGGTGTGCACTTCTTTCATGACATGGCTCTTGTACGAAGTACTGGGAAATTAATCATTTTGCGAACACAGTTTCTGCTGACTTCACAACAATGAACTCATCGAGAATGAATGTTATCTATGACCAGCACTTCGGCAAATCAAGAAAGGTTGCACGTGCTGAAAAACAGTCATCATCTGCGCGTCCCATTTGGAGGAAAGTCGAATGCAGAGTCAGTCAGGTGCATTTCTCTCTGAACAAACCTGATCTTGCCAGTTTTTTGTCCCTTAAATTTTTCACAAAGCAAGATTAGCTCGTGGATCAAACTTTGAAGTTGTTAAAGCAGGACAAATAAAGACCATATCGGGTGTTAGCAAACAGAATGTTCTATGTCCACATTTTATCACTGGTTGTAAATGCTTGGAACTAAATGACATTTACAGTGTTATGTGTGCTTATTTTTCACCCAATACAAGTTTTAATAATAGAGTCAGAGTCAAGATATTGCAGGTAACTGAATTTTTATTTATGTACAATATTTCAACTTTAATGTTCTCCTTTTACGCATTTTGGACATAGCGTATTATGGTTGCTAACCCTCGATATGCGACGTGGCATTGTCATCTGGGAATTTATGGAAGATTTTAAACTTCACACATAACAAGGCAGATACCCAGAATCCAGCTATCGGCAACTTGCTTTTAAAAAAAAAAAAAAGATGTGATAGTAGCGTTTTTGTATTGATACTCCACCTCTCCCAAACAGTATAAAGAAATAATGGATGTTGTTGGATACAAGAGCCTGCCCTAAGTTCTTGTCTGTCGTTGCTGTCAAGAAATTGGATAGAACTCAACACTCTCTTTTCCAGTATAGCATGTTCTTAAGGGCAGACACTACAGATAACCTGGTGTGCAAATTGTCCCAATGAGAGCACTGAATATCTACGCAAAATTGCACACCAAAGTGCTGAATGATACATTTTCCCCCTGAAGGATGATGATCTTAGGGCACCTGTCATTTGCGATAGCGCCAGCTGTTAGAAGCCACATTTCACCCATGTCTCTTGAATAATTATGTATATGCGTGATCCTACAGAGGTTTTCTTGGATTTTCTGTCTTGATGCACAGTTATAAAGAACTAGCAACACATTTTGATCTAAAATGAAGTAACTTTATATCTAGACAGGAAATCCAAAAAACTCTCTGTAGGATCATGCAAAAGGGTACCTCAGAAACATAGATGAAATATGATGGCGTCAAACCGATGGTGTTATCCTAAATGAGAAGTATCCTAAACTTATCACCCTAGAGGGAGAAAATTGCACAATTTAGCACATTGATGTGCAATTTTGCATGGGAATCCAGTGCACACATGGAGATAAATTGCACACCACATTATATGCATTTCAAACTCTGGAAAAGGGTAGTGCCTCCCTATAACAGAATGTGGGGACAGCATAAATCTACTTATAGATCTGACCAGGGTGAAAACCATGGACAAGTTTTGCCCAAAACGCAGATGCTGATGTTGGATGCAGCAACCGTTTGTTGATTGTGAAGTTTTCAAAAACGCCGAATTGTTCACTTTTTGAAACAAAGTATTATGGCAGCCAGTTCCCAAGAACATTAAGAGATGACCTAACGGTTGATATGATCAGGAAAAAGTGAATTACCGAATATACTATACTTTATTATACCACACCACACCACACCACACCACACCACACCACACCACACCACACCACGGGTCATTCCTGTGTGATATCCAACACAGTCTGTGATGGGTCATTCCTATGTGGTATCCAACATATAATTTAGTCTATGAATGATGGGTCATTCCTGTGTTATATCCAACATAGTCTGTGGTGGGTCATTCCTGTGTGGTCTTCAGCATAGTCTGTGATGGGTCATTCCTGAATGGTATCCAACACATTCTGTGACGGGTCATTTCTGTGTGGTGTCCAACATAGTCTGTGATGGGTCTTTCCTGTGTGATATCCAAAACGGTCTGTGATAGGTCATTCCTGTGTGGTATCCACACAGGAATGACCCATCACAGACCGTTTTGAATACCCCACACAGGAATGACCCATATAATTTGGTCTATAATGGGTCATTCCTGTGTGGTATCCAACATAGTCTGTGATGGGTCATTCCTGTGTGATATCCAAAACGGTCTGTGATAGGTCATTCCTGTGTGGTATCCAACATATAATTTAGTCAATGATGGGTCATTCCTGTGTGGGGTATTCAAAACGGTCTGTGATGGGTCATTCCTGTGTGGTATCCAACATATAATATAGTCTATGATGGGTCATTCCTGAGTGGTATCTAACATAGTCTGTGATGGGTCATTCCTGTGTGATATCCAACATAGCCCATGCGTTATTCCCTGTGGGTCATTCCTGTGTGGTATCCAATACAGAATATGTTATTCCCTATGGGTCATTTTCCTCAAATGTAAAGAACGGTGACTCTCGACTCTAAAGATAGGATTAAAAAAAAGCCTTGTGACTGTCTTTGCCATCTGGCTTTGTAAAACTGAGAATCAATTATGAACTGATTAACTGTAGAGGTTTGTGCTTGCACATGGGTTACTCTCTAGGCTATCATGAAGAATTCTCTAGCACTTCAAAGTGATGGTAAGTAAACTGTAACATCCGAAACGTCTTGAAATTAACAAAGATAAGAACAAACATCCCACAGGCAAGCTACCGTTGCCAGCCAGGGATCGTAGTAGTTGCTTTTTATGCATACCTATTTCGGAGACTTAAATCACACTTCTCTATCAGATGTGGGGTGCCAACTTTCACATCATAGGGCTAATTACCTCAGGAAACCATCTTGTTGAATTTTGTTGCATGAAATTATGAAACAAATGCTGCTAATGTTCAAAATTACAATAGTGACAGCGTGAAAAAGGTGAAGCATACATGAACTTTTGGAGCACAACCTATCGGATTCAAGGGAGTTAATTTCATGAAAATGATCCACTGAACGAACCATTCCTCTGTATAGGGGTGGAAGAGAGCAGAAGGGTCAAAAACTCCAACACAACCTTACACACAGCGTGGAGCAGCGTGGCCTAATGGTTACGGCGTTGGACTCAAGATCTAAAGGTCCTGGGTTCCATTCCCGACCACGGTCATGTTGTAAGTACCTTGGGAAAGCATTCATTCACATTTTCCTCAGTCCACCCGTCTGTAAAATGGGTACCTGGCTATAGGCAGTGGAAGATATTGTCAGAAAGCTAGTGATCAGCGCCTATAAATGACAGCGGCACTGTATGCTCCCCAGGAAGTCGAGAAAGTCCTAGAGTAATCAGGCCTGCTGGGGTAATAATAGTGTGAAGTCGCATGAGCGGGCATTAGCCTGGATATGAGACTTATAAACCGCATTATTATTATTATTATTACAGGCTAATAAGGTCATGGTAATTCGGTAATGATCAGCTCTTGAAAAATATGACATGGCAAAGAGGTTAACTCTCTTCAAATCTGATAGGATCAAGCGGTAAGAGCACATGTCCCTTATTGTGAAGGGTCCAAAGTTCAAATCTTGGCAATTTGAAGTTTTTTTTTTTTTTTGGTTCTTTTTTTTTGGTGTGTGCTTTTTGTAGTGCTTAAAAAGCACCATCTTGTCAGTAGCCTGATTTGAATTCAAGCCTCGTCTCAGACACACCAACAACTGTGCTGAAGAGGAATGGTAAATCCTAGAGTTAACATATCTCAGAGAGAATATCAACAGTCTGGCAAACACCTCTCTCTCTTTATCATCATAAACCTTTAGGCTCACGCCAAATGACGTCAGTGGAGCAGCGTGGCCAAATGGTTATGGCATTGGACTCAAGATCTAAAGGTCGTAGGTTTGATTCCTGACCACGGTCATGATGTATAATATGCCTCAGGAAAGCATTTTGTTCACACTTTCCTCAGTCTACCTGTCTGTAAAATGTGTACCTGGCTATAGGCTATGGAAGATATTGTTAGAATGCTAGTGATCAGTGCCTGTAAATGGCAGCGGCACTGTATGCTCCTCAGCTCGATCAGGGAGCTGAGATATTCCTAGAGTGATCAGGCCTGCTGGGGTAATAATGGTGTGAAGTCGCATGAGCGAGCTTTAGCCTGGATACAAGACTTTTAAACCACGTGGTTGTCATTATTATCGTTACTTGTCATTATTATCATTATTTCACCAACTGGAATTAATACTGTCATGAATCGTAAGCCCTCATGATGCGGTGATAGAATTATTTTATTCTACCATCCTCTCACTTCACTTGTGTGCGGCAATTGAAAATATAAGCATTGCCTTGCCAACCTCTGAGCATGGTGACAGAATTTGGGACTCCAGTGTCACCTGAGCAGCTGCAGACAACGCATGCAACGGTCATTATCCGTAACAATAGCCACGCAGCCAGTGGGAGGCTGAATCTGGGGAGCCTCCATTCAAGAGTTAATGTTATTTATGAACTTATGACAGTATTAATCTTGGGCGGCTATTTGCCATAACGCAGGCACTTCTCTCTCTTTCCATGCCAACCACAACACAACAACAACGACAACAACAAAAACCATGATAATTATCAATACCAAGATCTATTCAGCAAATAACAGTTTACTTTAAAACAAAAAGATCAGTTCTGCATATAGGCAAGATAAAAAGGATCACTGTCTATTACAGAGTAGCTATAAACCAGCAAAGAAAAACAGAGATAATAAAGTTCATGCGAAGAGAAGTCATCTCAGGTAAATTTAAACTTTCACAAACAGCCCACTCTATATGGCCAATCCTTAGCCAAAAACATCGTACAGTATACCAGCAAAGGAAACCATTTCATAACACTGCCGTCATTCTTAAGAATACAGTATATGCAGTTTTGAGAAGTTTACAGGAGAGCTTTATATATTGTATTTTTATTAGTAAGGGGTGCACAATCTCAAAAACCGTATATACAAATTTAGACACAGCTTTGACATTTTTTGTGATAAAGATACAAAACTCAGATAGAAAAATGCGTCACGCCTTGGTTCTTTGCGTGGGTATAAAAAGTCAGTTTCGCCCAAAACGGCATATACGGTATTTTTAAAAATTACGGCAGAACAGCACCTGTGTGATAAGAGTTCTTAAAATATACCACCAACAGTGGTAAAACAGTTGTTAATGCATTCCATAGTTACCTTACATAAAATCTGAGAAAACACTTCCTTGATACAATCAGCAGTTTGAAAAGGAAAAAAAAATAATAATGGCATAGTTTGTCAATTGCAGTATCCCGGATAAATATGAGAATGATTAAATATCTAGAGACTGACAGGTTCAAGATCACTATTTGACTGAATAAATGTGTAGAAAAAAAGCACCATGTGAGGAGTATAAAACTACACAATATGATGTTCACCCACAGTATGGCCTTTCAGTAATAGCATCAATAAAAATACATGTGCACATTTTTAACTAGACATCATCTTTTGTAATGGGGCATTTCTCTGACTGACATTTCACTGTAAGGAGTATAAAACTACATCATATGATGTTCATTTACAACATGGCCTTTTAGTAATAACATCAATAAACTACATGTGCACATCTTTTACCTAGACATCACTTTTTGTAATCGGGCAATTCATTAACTCCCAAGTAAAAAGTGTTAAACTATACAATGTTATATTCACCTACAATATGGCTTTTCAGTAATCACTCCTATAAAAATATGTGAGTACATCTTTGAACTAGACATCACCTTTTGTAATAGGACATTTCACTAACTTGACCAAGGTTTTCAGGTCCCAATTGTGTGTCCCTATGTTTTGCCTTCCTACTTACAACATCATTCTGCTATATGGAAAGTATTTGATACATGATATATCTACTTTGTCAATATTTTCTCCAGACTGTTCGATTCACCCCTTAAAAGGTACCACAAGCTGATACAGGTGGATAACTTGTGGTAATTTCATCTCTTCCTCCCCTCCCACGACCCCGGCTAAAATTTCCCTGAACTTGCAATCCCCCCTGATTTCCTAGACATAAACTGAACAGAATTTGAGGAAAATAAAAAAAAATCACTCTCAAATTTTACAAGCTCCACATACAAATTTATGACAAAGAAAGCATGTCACCCTCCACCGACATGACATAGATGGAACATTGCTTTGTAAAATGTGGTCCTTATATTTCTAATCTGATACAAGCTTAAACTTATGTGCATTTTGAGACAAACTCTTTGCAGAACAGCCTTATCAACTAATAAATCTAAATTATTCTGTCCCTGCTGTCACATGACTGGCTAGAAAGCTTTGTATATTTTTAACAACTGTAGCATTTAGAATGAAAATCAGAATGGATAAAAGAGTGGAAGTGACTTAAATGATGATGAAAAGGATGGTGCAAGTCTTGGCCCATGGCACCACAGAAACTGGAGATCCAGATCACAGTAAATATGTCAAAATCAGGGATGCCAACTGAATTTGAGGAAAAATAAAGCCTGAACTTTCCAGTCCTGAATTCCATAAGATATGCTGCCGAACATGAGGCTTGCTTCATGATCCTATTGTCTTGTTGTTGTATTTGGGCACACTATTCACCACAAATAAATAAGAATTAGATATATTTTCATCTGTTAATATCCTGAACATTGCATCCTTGAGCCATATTCCACCGTTCCGTCCATGTTGTGTTGTTCAAACATTCTTATCCAGTACTGAATCTGGTCTTCATTATTTCTACAAATGGCAAGCAAGTGGATGTGCTAAAAATAAAGTCAAGGTTTTACATAGAGGTAGCCCCATCCACTGTTCAAATGAAAGATAAAGTGAAAATTGTTATCCCTATTGCAGTGGACCCCCTAAGATAAGACCCTCTCATTTATGACTTCCTCCTGACTAAGACCTGGAATCTCATGACGGATCAGTTTTTTATAAGAAAGTTCTTTGAATAGCGACTTCCTCCAAAATCTGACATGCGACACACTCTGAATCTTTGTTCAGTCATCCTGCCAGTCTGAATTGTGACCCGCCCGCATGGTTCCAACACGTGTAGTTGCATAGTGTGTTACTGATTGGCTTGCCTCATGATGCAACACAAGCTCGAGCCGCGAGTCGTCTCAGCCTTGTTAATTCAGCGCATAATTAGTAAGGTAGTACAGGCTAGGTGGGCCTAGGCTAATCTGTCCATCCAATGGATAAATACACTGACGAGAAGGTTACTTATGCTTTCGAATATGACGGGACACAGTAAGCTAATGAAATACTATGCAGAGTGTACGGTATTTGTGTTTTTTTCTTTCCTCATGGTGTTTTCACACCCGTCTGGTCCTGGATTTGTTCAAATACTGTCATCGAGTGTGCATCAGGCTATACTTTTTATATAGACCTTAGCTACACATATTAACTCAAACCTGTGATGATGAGCAAGTGCAAGAAAAAAATCATTCACTTTAGAGGAGCAAATCAATGTTGTAAAGAGGAGTAGGGTCAGACAGATTGCAAAGCGTACTGCCGAGACATTAGGTGGGGGCAAAACCCACCTCCGATAATATTAGTGTGAACACTTTGTTAAGACTCCCTCCCCATGAAGGTCTTTTTCGTGAAAGTTTACAAGTCTTATGTCGAAGGGTCCACTTACTTAAATTCAACTGCTTTCACTTCAATGCCTCTATCAAAGTTTCAGACCAGTCGGAAGTAAACACAAAACACAACACATGCGCACATAACATAAGCCTATTTCTGGTTCTTACTCGTAAATGGCCAGTGTGGCCTTAATTTTGTTCACTCCTTTAAATAATGACCCCTCAGACTAATAATGCAGTTGGAGTTACTGGCTGACCACAGTACCCATCAACAACCGATGCTGGCACAATTCTGAAACTTTCAAACCACCCCGAAGCCAGAAATCCAGCTGAAGCCATAAAACTGGTAAGCCTGGAAAATTTTGAGAGGATCTTTCCATAAAATTCTAACTTCCAGGCCTTGCTCTAAATGTTTCTGTTGGTTGAAAGTGCAGGTCTAATGATGATATGATGAACTGTCCATAATCTCATTGTAAACTAGAATATGATGGCACTCATTTATACTAATACTGGCCTCTGTTCATACAGGAACAGAGTTATACTGGCAAAATTCTAAATCCGAATTTTTTTCCCCCCTCTGCACTGTTTTTACTTAAATAGCCCAATTATCAAGAGTGTGGAAGGGCATAGCTGCCTCACACAAAGTTCAAATTCATATTCATGTGACTAGTGTAGACAGCTGATGTGTCCATGACACCAAACTGAACTAATCATTGACTTGGATTGTGCTATGACTTCACGGCACTCACTGATCAACAGACAAACACGATTCTGCATTCGGACAGTTGCATATAACAGGCCTCACTCAGTGTTTTACCTGGGTTATCGTATGTTATATCAATGATGCTTTTCTTTCATAATGCCCCAATCTGAAACAACAGGCAAATTTTTGAAAATACTATTCAACTATTATAACCATATTCTACTGTATAGGACTTTCATAATTCAGTTTTTTCCCACAGATAATATTAAGTAAGGTGTAGGCCAAATGTAGCCAAGTATGGCTTTTCTTGAACTGAAGTTTACAACAACCTCCTTGATGGGGAAACATCTTCCTATACTATTAATGTGCATTTACTTCTGTAAGCAATTTTAAGACTAAAATTAATTCAATGGAAAAAGAGTTAATTGCTGAAAGTTGTGGGAAATAATTAATTTTACTACTCCTAAGAAAACTAGAAGCTCTACAGTATGTATTGTTATCAGATCTACACTCTAATAGGCTATGATGCAAGATGATGACTGCAACACTCCAACAGCTGACACATCCCACAGAAGTACTGTATTTGATTGCTGAAAGTTGTGGGAAATAATTAATTTTACAACTCCTAAGAAAACTAGAAGCTCTACAGTATGTATTGTCATCAGATCTACACTCTAATAGGCTATGATGCAAGATGATGACTGCAACACTCCAACAGCTGACACATCCCACAGAAGTACTATATAAGGGTTGTTTTTTTCGTAAGGATCTAACTTTTACAGATTTTGTGAATCTCAGTAAAAACCTAATACACAGGAGGCAATAATCCTCAAGTGAAATGCAAATGCCGTTCTTTCTATTTTCAACCCCTCGTTATTTGGACATTAAACATTTACATGTTTCTCAACCAAAATGAAGAGTTGCCAAAAATGTTTTACTGGCACTCCAAATGTAATGCACTGCAGTCCCATAAATGTCACTTAAGCTAACTCAAACACTGGATCATTATGCTCGCAAACCCACTTGAGAAAGCCGCCATCCCAGACTTGGGAAAATTAGATCCTCGTGAAAAAACAACAAAAAAACCGACTTATAAAGTGCTTTGCCAACGGGTGTGTTGCACCAGTGTGTAATAAATGATACAATTAGTGGAAGGAATGAAAGTGAGGTACAATGGAGGGACATTTCATAAACACAGCAAGGTCATTTGATAAAATGAATAAAGCACCAAAACTATACACATGAGACAAAGTGAGAAAGACAAAGTGTTCTTTATCCCATGAAAATCACCCTCCGAGACACAAACAATGAAAAACACGTCATATGTCTTGTGACCTGTCAAAATGAGGTTTACGTTGCTATTTGACAATATGAAGGTATTGGTATGATGTAGAAACGTCATAGATGTTTTTCCATCCGGTGAAAAAATAATAGCAAAACAAGAAAAAATACAGAACACCTGGCACTTGAAGTGTAATAAAAAATTGCAAGAAAATTGCACCTACTGAGTAATTTTACACTGTAAAAGTCATCTAATCTTCTTCCATCCATAGCTATCTGCAGTCACCAACAAGGAATTGACATTTATGTGCCCAGAATTAACACTAGTAGTGCTAGCTGACCATGCGCTATGCAGCTGCTGGTTTGTGACCTAGTTTTACCAATGTTATAGCGGATCAGCGCATACTACCTGATGATTAGTACCCATTACTAAGATACATGGTTGCATAAATGCAATCGCTGCAGGTAGAGGTTGGTTGAGCAATGCGGATATATACTATTGATGCACTGAACGGTAGCGAGCGCATGGTAGTATATATACTATCACCGCATCACGAGGGTTAAAAGTGCCCATACTTCATAACTAACAAAAATTCAGTGCTAGTAAGCCCTGATCTTCTTCTCCTCTGAGCCTGACAGCCCGGTCTAGCAACATATAGGAATGGCAGCAGCATTGGCAACATTTTCAGACACCGTGATCAAAGTTTGGGTCTTGGTTCAGTACGGGAGCTGCTTTGTTGCTTAAACTATTTCGTTTCCTTGTTAAAATATTCAATTTTTCAGATGTATCGGTTTTTTAAAAAAAATTGGCATTCTGACATCCACAAAATATTTTGGCATTCTATGAACATAAGTCTCATTTTGACTGGGCAAAAGACACACAGTTGAAAAATTGCATCTATGAGGCTACACAAGCCAGACACTCCTAAGTGTCGTAAGTGTCATAATATTTGGCAGATGTGTAAGCATATATGGTATACATAAAAGAGATTTTATCAAACATGCCTATGATATTCATTAAAAAAAAAGAGTATTGGAAGAGTGCAAGACAGAACATAATCCCTGTAATATCATACTGGACACAATACATAAGGTCAAAGGCTCAAGTTGTATATATCAGTAATCAACAGTGGAGACAGTATGTAATAATACAGCTAGGCAAATGAACTATTCTGTTTTTCTGTATTGACTAATTTAGGCTTGTTCATTAAACTTATCCCATGGATATAATGACTTTGAAGATGCCACAACATGTAACTTTTTCCTTCCAAGACTTTTTCATAACATTGCAAGCTGATAAGACATTATTTCCATGAAAATGAAGTTAACACAGCAGCCTTTTCACATGACATTTGTAATATTCCTAAAATTTTCACACTAGCTGACACATGAAAGAAATTTTGAGACACGATTTTTGAAAATTATACTCACTTATTTTTAAAAATATTTTTTTGGAGGATTTGCCGTTTTTTTGCTGTTTCCAGACTTTTTCCAGATCTGGAAATGCTGACTGCAATATTCCATGTTTTTTCCAAGTATGTAGAGAATCCTAATGTCCACTTGCATCGAATTTCAAACCATTAGCCTTGTAAAAACATGTTGATCCTGCATGGCAATCTTCTGACTTAAAACACTCCTTATACCTAGCTATATCATACAATAAGAAGTAACGAGTAACTTACCACCATCTGGTTAGCTAACTTCTGCTGTTGTTAATAACAGAGCATCTACTCTGCTCCTCTTTTCAGCTCCTACCCCATCGTGCCAGTATACTGAAAGCTGCCGTTTTGTTTCAGTTCTCTGATTGAAGAGTACTTTTTTCAAACTTTCGTAAATGCACTTTTGTTGAAAAATGAGTTGATGCAGTGCTGCATTTCTATATTCATTCATTCATTCTTTAAACAACAGAGCTCGAAATTTGGATTCCTTCAAACGTTAAAGTCATAAAAATCAACTCATTTAAAGGCGAACACGAACGTCCAAAATAATTATGTTTTTCAGTATCTCTCTTATATAATTCATATAATGATATGGCCTTTCTGCGGGCAATCCAGACCTTTCATTAATTCCATACAAAAGCCTAAACATTCCAATTCCAGAGTCCACAAATCATGCAGTTTACAGCCTGCTTCATAATTCCATTGTATTGTTGGACTTGCGTTTGCACAGTGTTCCTCAAAAACAAAATGTAATCGGGATATCTTCTGACAATACTCTGAAAGCTGAACGCTTGAGCCTGGTTCCTCTGGTCAAATCCGCATAAATGGTTGCTGACTTCTTCTTCAGCAGTTTGAAAACGAAAACAGGATGGCTAACTTTTCTGGTATTGACGTCAGTCTCAGTCGTTAGTATGATTTCCATGAGAAAGAATGCATTCAATCTTTATTTAAAGGAAGCTTCCTCCACTGCTCAAATGATAGGTGTACCATAGTTAAAACTCCAACCCCAAATACTTCAACTGCTGTCACGTCAAGCCCATATCACAAGTTTCAGACCAATTGGAAGTAAACACAAACAAAAAAGATGACGCATGCGCAAACAAGTCCATTTCGAGATTTGATCTCCCATAAATAGGTGAGGTCAACTTAGTTTTTTAATCTCTTTTAATAATGACACGAAGTCTAGTAATGGCAGCGGAAGTTACTAGCTGACTGGTATATCCGTCAGCCAGGATGCCAGCATAAGCCTGTACCATTCAAATCGCTGAAAAAAACCACCAGAAAATTCTGGCTTTAGCCATGAATTTAGCATCCCTGTCAGCTAATCGCCTGAATTCTGGGACTTGCTCAGAGGTCAGAGTTCTTCAGGGGGAACAACAAAGGAATTATGAAAATGAGGAACACAGCATAGCACTATCACCCCTCCACGTACACCTTTGACAGGGAGCAGGAGCAAAAATATGGGGAAATAATTTATCGATGCCCCTGGTCCAGTTAAAAAAAACCACCAGTCTACTAACCAGGTTAGGAAGAAAAGAAAAATTACTCTTCACGTCTCCTTTTTTCATACAAAAACATACCAATCTTTTCAATGGATACAAGTTATGCAGCAGCGGAAGAATTTCAAGTAACATGCAGATCTTGTAGTATGTACTGTAAAACAAAACAATCCACACATACAAGAGAATGGAAGTCATGAGAATGGCACACATAACTATAGTGAACAACGCCGTTACCTAATTTGCACAATTATGTTATTACCTATTTTGCACAAATGAACTATGCAATTCAAGATACAGTGCCCACTATATGAGATACTGCCCTATTAGCAAGGCCTATCTAATTAAGCAATACAGGTCTTATTTCAATTGCTCAAATAACAGATGATTAAGACATCTGTACTTACGTACAAATATTGAGGAAATTTTCCCAGGAGGTTGACTCCTTAGGTTCAGAATAAGTGCTTTGTGATGTGTCTACTCTGTCATAAAGCCAATATTTTTTCTGTGGGGCAATCGGATTGACATAAAAACATATCTTTAAACTGGCCAATCTTTAATGCGTAGAAAAGATATGAGGAAATCTTTTCCTAACAAAACTGTAGGATGGGCTGTGCAGCTGGTCATGCCACTGAAATTCTTGAAATCCATTTTCTTGTTCATTTAAAGATTATATACTATGAATCCCGTCACAAACAAATCCACCAAGAACCACATCCTTAAAATATCTCCACTTTGTATTTCACACTGAAACAGCAAAAGGATAGATCAAATCCACTCAAAAATATTTTAAAAAAAAGTATTTCTATAAATTTTCTGGCTTATGCCATTCTTTATCACATCACAGATCTTATTCCAAAAATTTACTAAAAAAGGTAATCTTGTGACTTATTGATGGTCCTGTCAAAGCCTTCCTCATGCTGTATGTAGTATTTTAGAATACTTCAAGCAGTGATATTTTATGATGGGCCTTCACAGACCAGAGGAGATCCCTTACATCTCTATTTGTGGGTTGTTGTCACAACAGGGGTAACCACAGGGTAGGCTGTTGACTGAAACAGAAGAAATTTGACAACGAGTCAGCAAAAAGACAGCACTGAGATTGTAGCCACATATTGTCATTGTTCGTCAGGATTGGCTGAAGTAAGTTCATTGCCCATTTCATGAAGGGGCATATACAACACTTTGGGTGTTTTGAGCTGAGACTATTATCCAGAGGCCCAAAGCATGATCTATGTTCTCACAAAGTGGCGTGATCGATAACTCTGATAATTTTGGAGATATTAAACATTTGCTGATTCCGTGTATGTTATCAATTCTAAATCTCACTGAACCTTTAAAATGCACTGCTGAAAAGCTAGAAAAATGTCACATACGCCCGTTTGTGGGATACGTGACCACACTTCTGAGAGTGTGGGTGAAATGATTTTATGGCAAGGCAAAAAAAAAAAAAAAAAAGAGCATGTATGTTTGAAACGGCTATTTTGGTGGGAAAATATTAGCACATTTTAATGGATGTCTGTCTGTTTGGATCTGACCACCAGTGAAAGATACTGTCAACTGAGGTACATTTATTTGCCTTGGTTTTATCACATGAGGTTCATTTATACAGTGGAATCCTGATAAAGTCAACATTGCGGGACAGAAAAAAGTGGATAAAACCCAATGATAATAAAAACAGGTGGTGCGATTGGACCATGTCCCTTGTTAGCAAAAATAAGCATTTAAGATTTTCAAGGATCCTCTTTCTAGGCTTAGTTTGTGTGATTTTCTCTTTGCCCTGCTGTCTAGTTAGCTGCACTTGCCATCACCCGCATGAGCCCTCGTTTGGCTAGGCCCAGGCGAGTGAGCATGTGGTGATGCATGCAGTGACTAGAATGGAAACAGAGAACGCTCTCTCACCCAACCCATCCCCACGATACCAACTTTTTTTTGTCTCTCTTTCTCCCTCTCTTTTTCAATGATTTCACCTTTTCATTCAGCTACGTGGTGTTGACTTTAAGCGAAAATAGCGCTGCAGCTGTTGACTTTATCAGAAACAAAGTTACTTAAATAAAGAAGGAACAAAACGGGACTGCTGCGTGATGGTGACTTTAAGCCAGAGTTGACTTCAAGCGTGTTGACTTCTTGCGGATTCCACTGTATACGTAAAGTCTGCAATTCCCCATGTCTTCCTTGTCTTATAAAAATAAATTTATAATTCTAGCAACTTAAGCTAAAAAAGATAAAATGCATGGTGCATACAGAAAAACATTTCAAAATCCATGTTCTTAAGAAATACCATAAGCATATCACTATAAATGTTATGTGACATTTGATGCTAATCAGCTTTGTGTAGAGAAAAAGAATGGTCATTTGCTGACACCAAGTGACAGCATGTGAAAAGAAAGTAAAAACTGCAAAAAATTTTGAAACATAACTAATTTTAGTAAAGACTTAATGAAACTGTTAAAAATCTGTCACTTTTGAAAATGAGTTTATAACTTTAACTGGAACAGGATTTTTGTACTGATAACAAAAGGAGCTACATCACTAAGAAGGGTTACATAATAATGCGACTTTATGAAGTATCATCAACGGGACCTACCACAAGTTTGACAGCTAGCTGGGCATTGGGTTCTTTGGTAAGGATTTTAGATGCTGGCTTCAGTTCTCCACTGGGCTGGAAGCCAACATGATGATGTTTCTCCTTCAGCGACTCCAGGGTGACAAACTGCTGCTGTACCTGACTCAGCTGCAGCTTGGTCTCCAGGCCATGGGTGGTGCCTGGTGGCTGTGAACACAACATTCATTGTTTTAGTTCATTATACCTATATCTATAAAAGTAACAGTGCGGACTTGCTGCCGTCTCGTTATAATATACTCATTTTAACCACATAGCCATGTCAGACTGCCTCATGTCACCCCAGTTTACAGTTGCTGCCAAAGAGCTATACATCCTAGTGCTAGTAAGAATAAATAAAAAGACAATACATAGGGAATTCTCATCAGTGTTTTTGTTTTATGGATTGATCCCAAGCATGGTTTAGACCTAAGAGCTCATTGCAAGATTTCACCTCATCATCCTTAGCGAAATAGGATAAATCCCACACAGTTGTGGAAAACACCTCATTTGAAACCCACTGCTGGAGTTGGCAGCCAAAGAGCTTTCTCTACGGATAAGACAAAAATACTTGTAAACATTAAAGACCATGTCTAGGTTCAGGACTGTTACTTGATGAAGAAATGAACAAGGAATAGCTAGATTCCAACTCTGGAAGACGGTAAAAGAATCAAGCAGGCAAGTGAAAAGAAGAGTGTGAAATCAGCGTGTGACGGTTAGATCTGAGATGCTGCGCTATCTACTGGGGTGAATGAAGTACAATTAAAGTTGCCCAATGTGCCATCATGTTGATCCTGAAAAAAGTAACAAGCCAGAAATTTAGCTGTGGCTACTTACATAGTTTGTTACCACCGTGTGCCCATCAACAATAGAAATATAGTTGTTGTAGTTGTGAAGCCGGACTTGATTACTGCCCTCATTTGTGACCGTCCAAAGAGCTGGGGAACAGAGACAAAACATGATAGAACACAGACGCCAATTTGAAATCAGCACTTTCTCATCACAGCCCAAAAGTGCACTGTCTTGTGATGAATAAATAATTTATTTCTCTGCAAGTCTCAAGACCTTTTACCCATAATGTAGTACAGTCTCAAGATTATGTCTAAGCTTACTTTATCTTGGTATACAAATGTCACAAAATGCAGCTAAGCTACACCACAAACTTATGTCATAGGAGAGGTCTTGGAAGAGTAACTAACTTGATATACCAGCGGTGTAAAAGTCTGTGTAACACAAACACTCAGTTACTTGTAAGTCATTGAGGACTTTTAATTTCATATTGGTCATAATTTAGAGAGTCGCTGATGCGACTTTATAGTCTATTAATACCCCAGCAGAACTGAACACCTCGAGACTTTTCTCAGCTGCTTGGAGAGCACGTAGTGCTTCTGCCATTAACAAGCACTGAACACTAGCATTCTGCCAATATCCTCCACTGCCTATCATCTTGTGGGTGGGTGGACTAGGGAAAATGTGAATGAAACATATTCCTAAGGCACTTACAACATGACCACGGTTGGGAATCAAACCCACAAAACTTTGATCTTGAGTCCAATATTTTAAAACTGTTCAGCCATGTTGTTCCCCAGTTAAGAGAAAACTTCTGCTTCTTTACTCAATTTGTGAACCACTCAAAATTTAACAGGTTTAATTTTTTTTTTTGTTTGGGCTTTCCAACTTTAACATTTTTTGGGGGAAAACTTAAATCTGAGCCACTGTATAATACTGTTGACTGTAGCAAGCACAGCAGCAAAATAGACAGAAGTGATTTTTTTTTCCTTCCAGCTATGCTGAGACAGCAACAGTCAAGTATATGTGTCTGCATTTGTCTGGTTACCAATAGACGTTATCCGGAAATCCGATTGCGGGAGGTAACTCCTGAAAGTTAACACTTAAAGGAGTTATGTCCCCTTTCCTGGACCCACTCGACAATATCCCGAGTTGTACAAAGCGTGTTGCAGAAAGGGTACCTAGCGCATAGACAGACTGGTGAACGTGACATACGGACCTGTTTATACAATTTTACACGCCATTAACTTATTGACCGCTCGGCCTATTCGCATGACTTTTAGCAAGCTCAATCATTTCCATTGATATCAGTAACATTACATTCCAATACGTAAAACACTGTAGGCCTACAGCTCGATGCATAAACTTAATCACATTGTACATCAAAATTAGGCCCAACATTTGTGCAGAGTGCAGATTTGTAAAGATATTTAATATACGTGAGAAATTTGAAAAGTAAAATTGTATCGAACGAAGGCCAAAAAGGGTGTATTCTGCGATACTAGACTAAGTCTAGGCCTAGTCTAGCACAAATGGTCTTTCGATGCATGTGTTTGTTTGTTTTTTTTTGGTGTGGGAAGGGGGAACGATGGAGGCACAATAGACACAGACGCATGAAGAAATATGGAAAATATAGAACCTTATAACCCTTTCCACAAAGACAATTTTTTTCTCTTATTCAGTATGAATCAAATCATAAATAACGGTTACGGCGTGTCTGTTGTGTTGGGAGGAACACCCAGTAAACATTCTGACACACCATAAAATGTTTAATCACAGATTATGAGTTATCGTAAACTCTTGAAATGCCTAATCCTCAAAAAATAAAAAGTTAAATCGTTACACACCGTACTTTTCCAATCACTGAAACTTGTAAATGGCAATATTCTGACACACCGATAAAATGTTTAATCATAGATTAAGAGTTATCGTAAACTCTTGAAAAGCCTAATCCTAGAAAAAAAAATTAAATCGTTACACACCGTACTTTTCAAAATCACTTAAACTTGTAAATATTCTGACACACCGATAAAATGTATCCCATAGATTAAGAGTTATCGTAAACTTTTGAAATGCCTAATCCTTAAAAAAAAAAAATTACATTTGTAAATTGTTATACACCATACTTTGAAACTTGGAAATGGCAACATTCTGACACCGATAAAATTTTAATCACAGATTAAGAGTTTTCGTAAACTCTTGAAATGTCTAATCCTAGAAATATAAATTTAAATCATGACACACCGTACTTTACAAAATCTTTGAAACTTGGAAATGGCAACATTCTGACACCGATAAAATTTTAATCACAGATTAAGAGTTTTCGTAAACTCTTGAAATGTCTAATCCTAGAAATATAAATTTAAATCATGACACACCGTACTTTACAAAATCTTTGAAATTTGGAAATGGCAACATTCTGACACCGATAAAATTTTAATCACAGATTAAGAGTTTTCGTAAGCTCTTGAAATGTCTAATCCTAGAAATAAAAATTTAAATCATGACACACCGCACTTTACAAAATCTGTGAAAGTTGGAAATGACAACATTCTGTAGTGACACACCGATAAAAGTTTTAATCACAGATTAAGAGTTATCGTAAACTCTTAAAATGCCTAATCCTAGAAATAAAATTTTAAATCATGACACACCGTACTTTACCAAATCTTTGAAAGTTGGACATGACAACATTCTGACACATCGATAAAATGTTATCACACAGAGTTAGAGTTATTGTAAACTGTTAAAACGCTGAATCCTTGAACAAAAATTTTAACTCGTGACCAAACTTCAAAAGTGTCCAGGTCTAGACCTACCTGATATCTTTCATTATATTATAAGGTTCAATATTTCAGAAATTGTAAAATCTGAAGAATCAGTGGTATGATGAATAATATGTGTAATTGTGTTTTTGGACTGAGTCTAGCCCAGCCTAGACACTAGAATAGTCCTTTCATCGTTGTCTATCAAGCGCACAGAGAACTCTTTTTAGATCGCCATTTTAAGCATCAAACTTGTTCGATGTTATCACTGGAAGACCAGGAACAAAAAAATATTCAGATTGATGCAGTCTAATCATACATACCAGTTCTGAGACACACAAAACACAATGACAACATTCAGCAGAAAACAAACAAAACCCAAAACGCAGGGACGATGAAGATGGAAATGAGAATGTATTCAAGTTTCGAAACAGGGATTTTGGTCAGCTGGGACTGTGATTACACCGGACCCTTCATACGAATTTCACGTCAAAAACCAAACTATTTTCTCTTAGTACAATGAAAACAAATTCGGTATACTATACATTATTGTTAAGAGCAGTACGGGAAGACATGCCGGTATCGCAGACTCGGCCAACTTTATCACAGTAAAAAGCGGTCCAAGTTCAAAACGCTCGACGCAGAGTTGACAAAGAACGATTCAGTAAACAAAAATGGCCGACTTCTAAAGGGCGTGGGCTCGGAAAAGGGGGCATAACTCTAAAGGAGTCAAATTTTCAGGTATATTATTTCCCTTGAGCGATTTCTGAAGTACGCCTATCACCAGTTGTCTTGACTAATACTCTCTGTCAATAAACTTAATAGTAAATCTGGCTGTTCGTATTTTGACTTACTATTAAATGCAGTAGGATCTAATGGTCCATTGACATCCACCGCTAACTGGCCTGAGGCGGTCATCACAATCTGCAGAGTCTTGCCAGTCATTCTCGATATCAGCTGGATAACATTGCCAGTCTTGAACAGATCCTAATAGACAAGAAATCAACTGAATGGTGCGTTCAAGTGAGAACCCGAAAAAAATTACCCAATCTCGCAAGACAGGAGCGGGCATCCACTTGAACATATTTATGACGAAAACATTTATTGTAGAAGTTTTTTTCTTCTTCTAATTTTTGCAAAGTTTACGTATTGAGTTTGCCTCGTGAAAATTGCTTCCCACAGAAAACGCTCCTTTCAAAATTTTTCAGTAGAGCTTACTACGAGTGATAATCTTCAAATGAATTTATGAAAGGTAAATTTGGTTATTTCTAGTTACTATCCCCCGATTGGACATTATATCGATTAAAACAATGTTTTTTTTTTAATAATATGTAGACGGTTGCCAGTTTGGCAAGTTCAATGCCAAATTCCATCACTCTCAATTACTCTTGATTCTGCATCCACACAAAGATAAGGAAACTATCACACAGACCTTGCAAAAAATTAGGTCCTCATGAAAAATAAAACACTTCTACAGTAATATGAAACTAGTACTATATAACTCCACATTTCTGAAGTGCCAATAATTTGTTTCACATTTCATTTTTTCGCTATGAAATATGACTAGTGTTAATCTAAAAAACATCTTGCTAAAAAGTATTTCTAAATCCTCTGCCACTCCATTCTATGTGGATTAAACCACAGTCTCTCTCAGTTGTAATAAATCAGCCTCATGCGAGTGATCCCTCTCTGGACTTACTCACCTCATGGCCAGAAAAAAATATGTTGCATTACTCACTGTTTAATAATAACCTTATTGCAACATGATCCTTTGAAATGATCTTAAAAGGGTATGTTATGAATCAGACTTAGGCAGACCCTTATTTTTGTTTGCATGGCTGAAATATGCTGATATGATACAATCTAACAGATCATGCAGATTTCGTATTAACCATGCACAAAGATATATGTTAGGGTACGGACAGAAATACAGAAGGATGAGCGCAGGGACAATAAATATGTATGGATGGACAAATAAATTAATGAAAAGATGGAAGGAACACAAAGATGGAAAGAAACATGAAACATTCAAAAACAAACTTAAAAGACATGACAGTGTACACAAATGCCAATGTGAATAAACATCACAACACGTTACCTTCAAACTTTGGCACTATGAGTAGAAATAATATGCATGGACTCTCCCATCTGATGTTTCGTTTAAAGTTAGAGGCAGGATTGGGAAAGAGAAAGCTCACATGAGCCAATTCCTAGACAATGATATTGTTTATGGACTGTCTGAAGATTCCATTTTCCTTTCCTCAACCCTACCCCTAAACCTGCCTCTAGCCTTAAACCAAGCATTTAGCATTAGAGGAGAAAGTGTTGGACTAGTGCCTAAGTTTGATTCAGGAATTTTATCTCAAGAAACTACAGCAGACTGCTCAACCCTAACTGCGAGGGAGCAAGAACACAACAGGGAAGTACAAGGGATTTTTAATTCTCTGTGATATACCAAGGCCTGCTGAACATTATGGGTATGGTATATAGTCTGTTCTGCACATGCTCCACTCCAAATGGGGTTTTCATGTCTTGGGTCAACATGTACCCATTTCAGTCAAAAGCAGATATGCAGGAACTGTGAGATTCATCGCAACTGAAAGACTGCAAAAGCCACAGATAATGACGTGCCACTCTCTTCCTAACTTCATTTGGCCATAAGGAGTAATTCAGGGATGGGTTAAGCTGGTGTGTGGCCTTTAGCATCAGGATTAATTTAATACCCCTGGGCCCTTAGTGGTCAAAGGAAGATGCAGGACCTTTTACTTTCCAATCCAGAGAGAGAGAGAGGGAGATAGAAAGAGAGAGAGAGAGAGAGACAGACAGACAGAGAATATCCATGATTTTCCTGTAGAAATTTTGTGTTTTATTCATACTATACTCATATTTTTTTTCTTGTTTTGGTGCAAGGGAATATAAAATGACATGTACACAGCAAGACAGCTTGCAAAAGGGTCCCCTAAATATGTGAGATCTGTAGCATATGCTACTTTTGCTTATTAGTTAAGCCAGCAGCAGAGTAGTCTGCTCTTGCTTTGATGACTTACCAGCAGGGCAGATGAGTAATTTTTGTCCACAGTTTCATTCAGCTTCTCTCCGGCTGTGTTAAGTCCTTTTTCAATTCCTCTGCCAACACTCTCTGCACCTTTCTTTAGAGAGCTGAAAAAACCTCCTTTCTGCACAGAAAGATTTGAAAGAGCTGAATAAATACACAGAACTATGTCAGCTTGTATCTGCAATGTTTTCTCTAGACTGAGCGATTCGCTCCTTAAATTTCCAAGTCCCTCCTAAAAATACATTACTGAATGTGTACCAATCTTCCCTTCGTTAATACACTCCAAAGCAAAGTTCTTTTCTTTGAGTAACTCGCTGAATGATTCAAATTCATCACCTTAGGCCAGCTGCATTGAATTCAATGTTACCATTCCTTTATTTAGCATATTCAAAGTATGCTGTCACAAACATTTTGTGGGTCATGTGCTATGACTATGAGTATGAGGCAATAAAATAACTTTGTGGGTGAATAAAGTACTTCATCTTATACTGAATCAGTTAGTAAATAGGATAAATCAAATTCCCCACAGACCAAGAAGAAGCATGAGGTGGTTAAATATCTACAGGTTTGTTTCCATCAATGTGTCAGAATCAATAGTATGGGAAGAGACAGTCAAAAAAAATTCGCACCTTCTCTTTCTCTGCTGGTTTCTTCTCAACTGTGACATTCTGAAAAAGAAATGACAAACTGGAATTATGAATATCACCTCAATAAACTGACTCAGCTATAATAAAGTGAAATTTCGGAAGCCCATCCCTGTTTAATAAAGCTTGATTGTTTTTTGTTTTTTTTTTAAAGCAGAGCTTTATTGTATTTTACATAGCTTCAATTCCTACAGTCATGTTCTGATTTAACTCTGCAATTACCAAGATGTCCCCCCAAAAGCTGTAATGATAATTTACTTTCAAGAACTGCCAGTCCTGTAACAAATCCAGGATTTGTACTCATAATCACATAGAAAATTTGTGTACATGCATGTAAACAAATTTTTACCTTGCCTGAACACAGTTTTTTAAACTTAACGGCATTGGAGTATGCAGAAAGTTATCGCCTTCCAAAAGCCAAGACTTTCAGTGAACTTTCAAGACTATCAATAAACCTATGACACATGCTGTGAGGATAATATGCACTCGTCATTAGTTCGACCCCAGAGGTGAGTTAGAGCCATATTTGTTAGTCAGTTCAAGCAATTTCATGTCGCTTTTCTTCTCCACATATTGTCTTAGTCGCTAAACTGTTTGTTCTGCCTGGGCTTTACTTTCCTTTCTTGTATTCCATCCAACATATGCTTACATTTGTAGGCTGTTAGCTTTAAGAGTGTTTCTGCATATGCCCACACAGAATGAGCAAACTCTGAGATTTAAGACTTTGGGCACAAGAAGCATATTACTGCATCCAATTTTACTTATTTAATTAATATAAGGCTGAGAAGCCTTGGAAATCACTGGTTGGTGGAATTAACCCTACTTTTTACAAAGTAAGTGAATTACCGATGGCTGTGCAGCAGGCTCTGCTGGTGGTGGTGTTGGTTGTGGTGCAGGATCTTCATATGCTGGGGGTGGTCCTTCTGGAGTAACATAGGGTCCCTGAGCTGGATATTTCTGGTCAGCCATAGTCAGATTTTTGATGGTTCTTGGAATTTCAATGAAACTCTGGTGGTGAACAAAAACAAAGACATGACCTGTAATTTAGATTTTCGGCATGAATAACAGAAACTTAACCATAATGTCTATGCCATGAGCATCAACCTTTCGGTGTGAATACACTCATGATGATGATGACGAGAAGACAAGCTACACTTACAGAATAAAGAATTAAAATGACAAATCCAGTGCCAGCAGTAGCTACAGTTTTCAGGTGAACTAGACGTCTAGACTGCTTTGATCTCTGGAGATAGAATAAGGAGAAAATAAAAAAGAAATAAGAAAGTCTAAGTAGACTAACAGATCTAGATCTAGACTACTTGTGCGTGGTAGCTAAATAAAAGACTGTCAAGTTCAGCACTGGATAAACAGCTGGTGCTGATCTGGTTCAACCCTGGCAGTGGCTGGCCCTGGCTCTGTGCGTTTACTCTGATTAGGAGTGAAATATGCATTCAGAAACTTTGTCAAACTGTTGGTCAAGTCAGATTTTGTCTAGACCTAGATCACGATCTTGACTAGCGTGAACTTCTATCTTATTCTTACTGTCTTACCGGGCGGCAGGACTTGTCTTATTAAAATATTATCGCGCGCTGCCTGGCCTCTCTCTCCCTGGGTGTGGTGGTCTCTTGCGCAGCTTCGCTACTGGCTTTGTGAGGTGTAGTGCTGGAAATTGAATTCTCATTCTCTTAATATATGCTATAATTACGCAAACACTAAACTATATTTACCTGATTTGACTAAAAGCCTGTTGAATGTGACTCACTTGTTTACACTATTATGTAACAATCCGAGACACGTCCCTTGTTGACTAACCTGAGGCCGGGGGATCGGAGAAAGGTGGGACTTATTGAATATGAATACTCGAGAACGTTCTAAAGAATAGTATCAAATTGCTAGAATTCGAAATTATAATCTCTTCCTACCATATACCGGTGATAACAGAGGAAGCATTACTTTTCGTTTCTAATTTCAAAGGACAGATAGTCTGAATTCCAAATACATGTAGTATTACGTCTAGATCTAGAATATGTTTAAGTCAAATATGCACGATCCTCAAATGACAAGGCCTAATATAGTACTCGAATATATGTCATTTAAGTAGACAGAAAATAAAGTATTTCCGGGTCATTTTTCCCCAGTACCAGAATCTTGATATTCATAGGATGCAGGGAGAAAACACAATAATGACACAGTAGATGCAAGACGTCCAAGGAAAGGTACGCTTTTCAGAGTGAATGGGAAGTTGAATAGTCTTGCAACGCTGAATTAATAATTTAATAATTAATTTGGGGGCAGCAAACATTTGAATGCAACGAAGTACGATTATTAACGGAAGCTGTAGACTCAACGCAGTTTCTCGTTCGTAAGATCTCGCCCTGTGAAGATCGACCTGAAAGGCAGGTAAGGTCAGGTTTATCAACAAACTTTTAGATATTTTATGCCGTATTATCTTTATGCACATGTACTTTTGAGATAGATGAATAGTTAAATGTGTCATCGAATTCTTTAATTATCGTGCACATTCTCAGATGAGACACCGTATTAACAATTCTGTTGATGTCTCCTGTTGTAAGTACGGTGTACCGGATGTTCCAATTTCGTATGCACAGAATTCCGGACACCGCGTAACTCTTTCAGTACAGTGTATTTTGAGTACCCTATGTTTGACAGTGAGCTTTTATGAGTTTAGGTTCAGAAGGATTTGTCCTATTGCCAATATATTTCAAAGACTGGAATTAGAACTAGACTAGTGTGATCAGTGATGTGCAATGAATAGTCAGAATAGTGCTGCGTGCAACTATTCTATACAGACTGTGAGTGAAACTCGGATAGATCTATAAGGAGGTCGTCGGGACCAGCCGTCGGTGCTCGTTAGAACCGATGGCTCGTTACACGCATGGTCCACTGAAAATCATGTAAAAACTGTCAGTAGTGTCAGGGAGACCCATATGCTAGATCTAACATGGCTAGACTGCTTGCTGCGGGTAGAGCAGCGGAAGGGCCTTGTCTACCCAGGGGTTGCCAATGGTCGCTGTCTCTTGTGATTCAGGCTGCCCTTCTCAACTGCGGCTCTGATTTTGTCGCTGTCCTTTAAAAATGTTGAAAGTGTGCTTGTTGCGATGCCGTTTTCACGACAAATTTCTGCCTTGCTCTTCTGCTTTCTCTCGACTTCTTCGATTATTTTTAGTTTTGTTTCGAAGGACAGACATTTTCTCTTCCTCGATTCCATCATTGACAGGTGTAAACAAAGCTATGCAAATGTTGAGAGTCAAGAAATGAATGACTCACCGATCGTAATCACCGTTTCTGCGATTGTTATGATTGAAATCAAAATTGCCTAGCGCAATGATTGGTCTAAACAACAGGCTTGGCCGATCATTAGCCAAGCATATCAATCCCATCTTCCTCCCGTCGCATGGTCACATCTCCACTGCATCCTTCCCTACCCCGCTTCTTGGCCTTCTGCGCAACTAGTTCGTACTGGTAATCCTACCAATAAATTACATAAGCGAGACAGCAAGACTTGCCTATTGTTGGCAGTTGTTACGTAGCCTAAATGTTCAAGTTCCTCGCCGCTGAAAGTTTTATTGCAGACGAAAAGATTGCGAGGGCTTAATTGCAGGTCGGTTACCTCGTTACGGCTGCGTTTAGCGGATTTTGTGCTCGTTATATATGAAAGGCAAGTTTATTATTACAAAGAAGGAAAAAAAAACCGGGTATTTTCATTTTGCTCGGTACATGCGAGAACTCGTTTTATCTGTGCTCGTTATATATTTGAGTTTTACTGTATTAATTAATGGCCCTGTGGCTGTCACCTTTCTCTTTAGTGTTCTTTCAAACTCTTTATTTTGCGAGTTTTTTGCCAGCTGATGCTAGGTAGCAGCTACATAGTGGTCGGCCAAGTCCTCCTTACAACATAAATCATAAGCAAGATTAAATCACGCACATTATCATTAATATTATAATTATGATGCTCTTTCTTGACAAATTTACTTAGTCCTGTGGTTATTAGAGCAGAAAAAAAAGTACTTGAAAATAGAACATTACTTTTGACATGTGGAACTTTGATCAGCTTACAGTTCTTTTTTTTAATGAATGTAGTGATGTAATTAATATAAATATGGGTGAGGCCTACCCTATGCTATGCTGCTGTGGTTAAAAAATAAAAAAAAAAGGCGAGCCAGTGGATCTAAACACAAGATTTGGAACTGTAAGAAGGGAAATATGCTATATAATTGCATGTAGTTCAGCTAAAGCAATTTATTGACATACATAATCATGGGTCTTTCTCTGCGAGACTAGTCAATGCAAAGGTTTATCAGCCAACAGTTTCAGAAGGCCATTTGATTAATATTGGTGTTGCTGTTGTTATTAAGATTATGGCTCATTTTGAAATAAGTTAATGAGAAGGTTGAAATTAATGAAATATGCTTCAACTCTTGTAAATAAATAACCAGTTTTTCCCAGATATGATATTGAGTTGAAGAAAACAGCCCGTCCACCCCCACATCCCCACCCCCATGGGCGATTTGTCAATTTTCAGAGGGATTTTAGAATTTTCTCACAAACTATTGAGCAGGAAATTGAGAAAAGTAGGGGAGATCAGCATGTGTTAAATGTGTCATTTTGAGATAGAATGCATTACAGTCTCTGGCAAAAGTCAAAAGAAAGCGCCTCCACTTGGCAAGGGGGATTCTGACATTTCAGGGGTAAATCATGCGATGATGTGGTCTGGAGAAAACATTGTGGTCCGTGCCACACTCATCACTGGGACCACTGTTTGCCATCTTGTCATTTTGCTCCGATGTTTGTTGCTAACTATCCAACAACTTGCACAAGAAAATTTGCTTCTTGCCCTTCTCCACTTGCCACCCACATGTGAATAATATTAGTTGCTCAGCTTTTGGAGGAGTAGACTAGTATAATTATAAAATTTATATCAGTGAGAATTGAGACAATACTAGTCTACCCTCACAAAAGTTGAACTTGCAGTGTATGTGTTTTCTTGAAGAAAAATAAATGAACATTTTTAACTTGTTCACTTGGCTCTTACCTTTATCAGGAACCATGTTTCGCCAAGTCTTATTAAGGCTGGCCCCAGTGGGGAATGCTGCAGTCTGCCAGGCCCAGAGAAATTTTGGAGCATCTGCTATAGCTGCCCAGAAAGCGGACTTGGATCCTATACAGCAGCTGTTTGTGGATAAAATTAGAGAATACCGCTCCAAGTAAGTATGTAGTATGTTAACGAAGAGGTTGGAAAGGAGGGCCAGGCAATAATGGGAAGTGTTCTTATGCCTGTAGATTGGAAGGCACATCAGAATTTGTTCTGAAGCGGGTGCTGGCTGTTTGATTGTAATGTCGGAAGAAAGAATGATCCTAGAGAGTAGAGATGAATTCTCTTTTCCATCACTCTGCGAGAGACTCTTTTTTTCCATCACTATGCGAGGCAGCTGATTATGGAAACCTGACTATTCAAAGAATGAACAAATTTATTATTTGCATAAATTAAAATGTTTTGTTATATATAAAAATCTCAGAATTTCTTGCAGTTTGTGTAACAGGGATTCCTGTCTTACTCATGTAAATTTCAACCAGTGGAATACGCATCATGAGAAACTTTAGTGTTTCTAGTTTACGTGTTATTAAGTTAAATGTTTACATTCATATCATTAATTATGCACTTTTGTATTTTTTTCTGTGTTAGATCTGCTGGTGGCAAACTTGTTGATGCTACCGCAGAGAGTGAAGCCACATTGAAAGATATGTTGGGCAACTTGGAAAGGGCATACGGAGCAAAAGGGATAGACATGACCCAGTTCCCCACTTTCAATTTCTCAGGTGAGTGACATGTTGGTCTTGTGTTGCTGTTAGGATGGTTGTAACAGCACTGGCAATGGTCCATTTTGTACAGTGAGAGCAGGGAGATGCTTACTGAAAACATGAGGTCTTTATTCACTCTCATGGCTTAAGAGATGTGACTGATAGGTGTTGATGCACTGAAATTGGCACTAATTTGTATCAGGACATTTGTGACACAAATCAATGTTTAAGATAACCTTCCATGCATCAGGGGACATAAAAACTATAAAAGGAATGGGTGTGTCGTCACTATGCATTCATAATGACCAATGTCAGTTTTTGAAATTTTACCATTTTGAGAAAATGCAGGGAAATTGTTTTTATGGCTTTGCAAAAATAGTGGGCAAATATTTTTGGAGGTGCAATTTTTAACAGGAGAAATTGGTGCATTGTATTGTTTTTAAATGTCAACATGGACCTTGATTTAATATATGATTATCCTTATTCCATTTTAGTGTTATTCTGGTCTAGGCCCAGGCTGTTTTTTGGTTTTTTTTTTCAATTTTGGTTTGATGAGTTATCTAACTATTAATGTCAACTTGCTCATTTCAGACCCAGACTTGGTATGGCCAGGACTGAATGCGGAACAGAGAATGAAAGTGAAGGAAACCATTGAGACAGAGATGGAAGCAGAGAGAGCGAGGAAGGAAGAGGCCCAAGCAGAGGATGAGAAATTTAATTTCTTTGAAGGAATACCTTAATCACTTTGACATTCAGCCTTTTAGATGATATATTTGAGTAAATGGAGTGCATGGTTTGACTGTCTTTGCTTTCGGGGTTTTCCTGAAAAGGACTGGAGTAAATTAAGAACTGAACTGAGACAGAATATGAGACTTGATGTTATTTTCAGAGAGGGATTTAGATATTTGCAAATATAATGCTAGCATGACTGAAGAAGACAAATTTATGTGCTGAAAAGCCCTCTCCAGAGACAGAAGCAGACAAGATGTAGACATTAGTCAGGAAGCTACCATTTGAAATACCACTGTATAGGATGTATGTGCCGACTGCTGTCTTATGTGTGAGTGTGGATTTGGCAAATCGTTCATTGTCAAGATTGTGATACAAGGATTGAAGTGCAGGCTCTTTTGTAATCCATATTTAGTTATCTGAATGGAAGACATCATATTCTTCCCTTTTCTTTATCCCTCTGTCATGTTACTTGACTTGGTGGAAAAGGGTAAGGATAATTAAATAGATAACAAAGTTAAATAATTTGTCTTTGTGTTTGTTTCTTTATTAAACAGCCTTCATTTATGTAGAAGTAGAAGACTGAGAAAAGGGACCTTTTTCTGAACTTGAGAGAAACAAAAAATTACACTGCTTTACCCCAAATCCTCAGGCTCAGAGAATAATGTTGTAATTTAAAGTCAGTGTCATTATCCAAAGACTTTTCTAAAATACTGTTTCTGTTTCTGACTGCTACTTTTGAACTTGCATGGAAATAATATAATAATTATTAATAATAGCACTCTCTATGGTTATTGATGTATACTGATGGCTTTTCTCAGGACTCACTAGGATATATCACTGGTACAATCTGTTCCCATCTAAATACCTAGAAATATGCTGATCTATAACCCCTATTCACTCATTTGCACCATAAAAATAAACATCAAAAAAGATCTCAACATAACTTACTTATAGCTGCTTGGAATGCCTAGGGTTGTTTCTGGTGTAGTCTAGACATGGTGGCGATCATTGACAGAAAGACATTTCTAGCTCAACCATATGATTTTTTCATGAAACTTTGAAAGTTGGAGGAGTTATCATGGTAATTAAATGATGAACAAGTTTGTCAGTGAATTTTTGAAATAGATGTAGCACCAGATATACATGTATGGAGTTGTAGCACACCAGATATACATGTATGGAGTAGCACCAGATATACATGTATGGAGTAGCACCAGATATACATGTATGGAGTTCTCTCCCATATTATAGGGACATGTGGCCTGATTAGCTGAGGAGGAATTAGGAGAGGGTTAAAATTAACACAGATGCTCAGAATACTGAGTTGATGTGTTTATGAATTTAAAGATTCCTTTCTAATCCTACAGAATGGTTTAGCTGAGGAGGAATTAGGAGAGGGTTAAAATTAACACAGATGCTCAGAATAACTGCGTTGATGTGTTTATAAATTAAAAGATCCCTTTCTAATTCTACAGAATGGTTTACCTGTTAGTTGCCTTTTTACAGCCTGCTCTGTAGGGCATCGACATTTATAAAGATATGAGGCAAAAGATGACAATGATATGGAGCATAGAGTTGGATGAGTTGATGGTGATAACAAACAAAAAAAAAAATTAAACATTGATGATGATGGTGAAAAACATAATTGTGGTATTATGATGATGATGATGGTTCTATAGAAGTTAATCAAATTTTTTTTTTTATAAATTCATTCTACATGTATATTTTTCAAAAGTTTCAAGTTTATTATGGGCAGAACCTTATTTAATTCAGTTATGTTGATGATGGTGGTGATGATGATGAGGATAACAAATATACAGTGTTCGATGTTTTGATGCTGACCAAAAAATAAAAAAAGACAACAATGTATAATCGCAACTCCTTTTAATGGCAACATTTTTCATGCACCAGAGAAGCTCCAATTAGGCAGAGTTGACTGTATCATGCCCCTATCCCTCCCCTCAACCCACATTCCACATGACAGTCCTGTGTATGTTTGGTCTCATGATTTGACTGGCATCGTCAATGTCAAAACAGATGATTTTTTGCTGAACCTGGCTCTGGCACTGTCCTCATCAATACAGCTTGGTAGCTTGACCTTCAGTTCATACTGTCCTGGCACTAGCAGGCTAACATCATCCTGATTGATAAGAAAAAAATGGGACAGTTGTATAGGACTGTTTGCACACAGCAAAAAACTGGACTTGTATTTAAACGTGCTTTTTATGAAATTCCTTTTCACAAAAGTTAACCAGCGCTACTCACAGACACCTTCCGAATCTTAAAAGTAATAGTTGGCATAGATAAATGCGATGGGTACAACAAGATATGATTGACTCTTCCTGACATTTGCTAGTACCTACCTTTGGAGAACTTCATAGGGCGTCAAGTTACCTACATCCTTTATATTGGGCTAGAAAGCACCAATAAATCGCTAGACTACGTAAAAAATTTCCTACGATTATGGGGTTTTGCTACCAAATAAAGCACAAAATGGTAAATGAAATACTTATGTAAAAACTATGTCAACATGTTTTCATGCGTGCGTTCACACATTTTCTTGGGTGTACATAAATATTTATCTATGTTCGGAGGGGAAATACAAAATTTGTCTTTTAAAAGTTTTGAGTGTGTGGTTTCTAAATATTCCTGAAGTAAAGGGGAGTAAAATGATAAATTGCTCATCACTGTTAACTTACAACTGAATGACAATAACAATGACATAAAAATTTGAAGGAATACAGAGTTCTAGCTCAACTCTGGTTTAAATGAATTCAGGCAAAGATGCATCTGAATACATCACAAACTCATTCTTCAATGGAAGTGCCTTTTTGTCAGTTTGGACATTCACTCTTCAGTTTAACTGAAAAATTCTTGACAGCACCCCTTCCATTATTTCTATTAACCACAAGCAAACCATCAAAAGATCACACTCTTTATCATCATCACAGTCTATGTCAAGTAATGGACTTATGCTTGGGCTTAAAAGGGGGATGAGGAGGAGTAGACTAGACAAGAGCTTGACACATGGAGAGGGATGGGCAGAGGGTTTTATCCTTAGATCTGTTAAAGTGGATTTCACTTGGTCACAATTTGGATAATTGCTGCTTCTATTTGATTTTTTCACATGACAAAATGTTATATATTTCTATACATAAAAGTCACGGGATAATCACAAATCCTTTTAATCACAAATGTTTTCATGCTTCTGTGGAGTTGCAGTTAAGCAGAACTGACTGTATTATGGCAGAATTTGGCCCAAATATAGCCATCGTACAGTTCCACAGCCCTGGATAAGAACAAGTTACTAGTTTCATGGCAAAACGCGTTATCCACCAATATGAATTTTTAGCTTATTCTACATACTTCATGTAGCAGTATTTAGTATACATGTATATTTCCATTCCATAGAAGGACATTTGATCTATATTATTTAAGACTTACATTTCGCCCTTCACATAAAAATATGCTTTGAATCTGGTCTGTTTTGCCACAACCCCCGAATGGTGTATAATGCGTTTTGCCATGAAGCCCTTCAAGTTATTAGTTAGACTCCAAATTTATGAATCAAATATATTCAAAAAAAATCTCGAGGTATATTACTAATCCTCTCTCTCTCTCTATTTCATTTTCTTTCTCTCTCCATCTCTTTCCTCACTACAGAGGGCCCTAATCCACTTCTCAATGTTTCCTTAACACTTATAGCACAGGAGTTGGATTTGTATGCTCCATCTATTATTATAAATAATGTGTGCACTGGATTTTGGAGTCGCACACTGCCCAAATGAAAAAAGCGTTAGACAGACTAACATTTAGTATCAAAGCATCAGCTGGCAACTTACATAAACAGCAAGGTAATAACACTGTGTAAATCAATTTATATAGTATGACATTCTCTCACCTATGCAAGATTGGGGGCCCTCTTCCTTCTTCTTGCCCTAAATCTGCTCCTATCTCTTGGACAACAACTAAAATTCAAGAGTAGGAAAAAGCACTATAACTTACCTCTGAAATGTCCAGTTCACATTCCGCCACAGACTTCACCCCAGGCAAATCCACTTTCAACACCATTTGTCTCCCATGTTCTGAGCCTGATGGCTCTAAAGAATACTTTGGTGCGGGCAACTTTGTGTCTTTAATCTCCTCAATGAGTCCCTTCTTCACTGGATGTTTGGTTGTTCCGACAATGCTGATTTCCGGCTGGTCATTGTTTTGACTGTGTGTTTTTATTCCATGTGAATCCCCTTGGTCCCCTGCAGCAATATTTGATAACTTGGAAAGAAGACTATCTCTCTCATTTGTGGTTAAAGGTCCAAACCTTTTTTCAAGTTCACTGACATCATTTTCCAAATTTTGGTTCTGATCTTTGAATGCTTTTGAGAAACTCAGCTGAACTGCTTTGAGATCTCCCTTGTGTGGAGTGTCGGCAGGCAAGATGGTGTAGGTTCGAGTCACCATGACCTTCTGTTCCTGCTCAATGTAATCGAGGGCCAGCTGGATCAGGGTGTCACCATCAACCGGATTTTTGGTGTTTCTGCCGTATTCTTCCAGCACTCGTGGGTTGAAGGCCACAGACACGAGAGAGAATGAGCCTTTGGGTGGAGACAAAAGAATATAAATAAATTTGTTCATCCATACAGGACAACTACATGTATCTAGCATTTCAGTTACTTAAACCTAATTATAAGGACTGAGTCATTATGTTCTGTAGACTTTCTCAGACATATGTGTGAGCAGCTGGAAAGTTTGTTAGAATCATGTGTGAACACTAGGCTGTGAAGTTAACCCACTTGTGGTACGAGGTTTGTCTCAAAAATAACTTTCATCCAGCCTTGTAAAATCTTAAAATATTAAACTAAATCCATGGAACTTCACACTAATGAGCACCAACATATACGGAACTTCCCGTTAAAACGTTGTGGCACTGCCTTGAACGGAAGGAAAGTTATAGGGGTTTGTTTATACCATCTGTCATGAGTTTAACCAGCAAAATGGACATCAACATTTTGAGAAAATCATTCTCCAGATATGACTTCAGAACAGTAATAAAATTTTCGATTCTTTTGGGAAAAAAGCCACCAGAAATTCATCAAGTTCTATTAGCTACTTTAGGAGATTACTCTCCATCTATTCAAACTGTAAGATCATAGGTAAGAGAGATTCATGAGGGGCGAATCAGTGTTGAGGAAGGATCACGACCTGGAAGGCCTGTGACTGCATGTGGAGATGCAAATATCGATATTGTGAAGATAGCCATTGGTGAAGACAAAAGGAAAACATGCAGGGAGATATCAGATGAAGTTTCTATTTCTTCTGCTTCGGTTCATAGAATTTTGACGGATAAAAGAAGATGTTCACTAAATGGGTGCCCCATTTGCTGAATCAAGATGAAAAGGAACAACGAATGACGTGCGCCCGAAGTTTTCTTCGTCTTTATCGTCGTGAGGGTCAGCAGTTTTTAGATCGAATAATAACTGGCAATGAGACCTGGGTCTATTCTTGGGACCCAGAGCTGAAAAGGCAATCTGCTGTGTGGTTGGACGCCGATGAACCTCGCCCAGCGAAAGTTCGTTGCAAACAGGGTGCATTAAAAGTCATGCATTTTATATTTTTTGAAAACAAAGGCATCATCTTATCGTGGCCTGTTCCAGTAGGCACTACTGTCAATGCTACCTACTACAAAATGGTTATTCAAGAAAAGTTACGACCTGCCATATAATAAGGAAAACGCGTCCTGGATTGCTTAAAACGTGTGATTTTTCACCATGACAACGCACTTGTGCATACAGCCAATGTGGTGACAGAACCTCTGCACTCGTATAACTGGGAAATACTGAATCACCCCCGATATTCTCCTGATTTGGCCTCCTGTGACTTTCACCTTTTCCCTAAAATGAAAGAACACCTTCGGGGACAGCGGTTTGAGACAGGGGAAGACATTATCTTGGCCTCAAAAGCTGCTCTAAGAGTGCTGGACAAAGAGACATATGTTGCCATCTTTGAAAGCTGGTTGCGTTGGTGGCAGAAATGCTTGGACAATGGTGGTGACTATGTTGAATAGCTAATATAATGAAGGTACATTGTTCCAAATTTGGTGACATTATCTTCATTGGTTTTTGAAATGTGGGGTAGGGACAGTTATTTTTGAGACAGACCTCGTATAGTGGTAGCATGGTCCAACTTGCAACAAGCTGAGAGTAGTGAGAGATCCTGGTTCAATCCCCAGAATGGACAGGTAATTTTGAAGTGAGTTTTTTTTTTTTTTTTTTGGCCCTTTTCCTCAAAGTTGATCTTACACTATTATTTGGTTAAATCCCTGGTGACACATGTTCCCAGTAAGATCAGTTCAGGCTAACATTCCTTCCCCTTAACATAGGTAGAACAGGAAAATGTCAGACCATCTGGTATTATATACAGATTGTTGTGGAACAGGGCAGACAATGCCAGTGATAAAAAAAATGATGGTCATTTTCTCCCTCCCCACAACATCCTGACTGCCTCCATCCCTTCCCCCAAACCACCACCACCTCTCCCACAACTTTCCCATCACTCTCCAACACAGTCACACTTCCTTTCTTTTTCTCCTCTCGCTATTTCTTCCTTTTCTTCGTCCACACTTCCTCCACATTCTTCTGTCCTTCATCACCCTACCTCTGTCATCTTTCTCCTGGGTTATCCTTGTGCCTGTAACCGGGACTGGATCTTGGGGGGACTTAGGTTCTGGTACCCGTTTCCAAGAACAGAAGTTGATGAACAATGGCTTGCTTGGCTTGGTCTACAAGCACAAAATAATTGTTTCATGCTTGACAAGGACAGTGGGTCAGTAACTAGTTAAGTCAAGAAATAGCTTCATCTAAAATATTTCTGAAGCTGCTTGATAACTCCAATAACAATAAATGATGGAAATTTTCTAGGCTCGGTAGCCTGATGTTTGTCAGGCATGATCTTGCCAGAATTAACTGTACTTGAAAGACATTTTACGCTTTCTGGTGTCAAAAATTTACTCAGTAATCCTTCCTTCATCCTACTGTCCTCCCCGCCTCTCCCCATACACACACTTTATGAAAAAATAATTTGAGAAATGTCCCTAATGTTTCTCACAACAATCTTCACTGTTTTTGAGTCCTTTATAAGAGGATGTCAGAGTTTTAGGTCCTGTAGCCATCAAAATAAAGTTTATGACACTAAACCGGGAACTAAGATATCAGGCTCTAAAGGTGATGTGATTGGAGTCAGCCAGTATGAAAGTTTTGTTTAGGTAGAAATCAAGAACAAAATTTCTGCACAAGAACTATTAATTTTATGAGTAAACAAGCATAATTACCCGTTCCATGAACGGATAGGTACATGTGTGGATTTGGGAGAGAGTTCAGGGGAAAGGAAGGAGAAAAGAGGACAACAAAGAAAGGACTGCAATACAGCGAACAAAAACAACATATGATTTCTAACCTTAGATAAGATAAGATAAGATA
>JAWQUT010000606.1:135279-153961 GCA_033807755.1 Ellobium chinense | reverse complement strand
ACTGATGGCACGCAGAAAGTTCTTTCTCTAGTCTTTTTTCGAATAATTTCTGTCTTCAGGGTATTGAAGATTCCACAGAACATAAGCAGCAAGAAAAGAAATGTCCAAGAGGTTCAGGAAATACACCAGTAGCCACCTCCTCAACTTCCTTCTTCATTCATATTTTTTGGTCACCTCCTTTTGTTTGATTATAAAAGAGGATTATTTCTGGTTCTTTTTTTTTTAAATTTGCCACAACATCTTGGGTGATATGCTGAGTAGAGAGCAGCACAACACTCTTCCTCAGTTTGGACATACAGTATAAGATGCCAGGGTAATTTTGTCCTGAAAAGCAAAGAGGGATGATTCGGGTTTCCATCCTCTCTTTTCCAGCATTCCATAGGAAAACAGCGCTTATTTGATGTCTAGTCCCTACCAGGGTGGTTTTTCTTGCCATGAGGGTTTGGGCAAGTGGGTAGGATGTAAAGAACCTGTCACAGGTAACATTACGGCCACTGGTCAAATATCTTTCAGCAAGAGATGTCACGATGTGATGGCCCAGTCCATGAGGGTCAGCAGTCTCAGATGTTTCCCTTCCCAAGTAAGGTATTATGGTCAGAGGAGCAAAGATCAGGATTTTACATAAAAGCTAATCGTACGTGTTATAAAAGCTGTAGCTCCGCTGTCATCCACTGGACTATACAGGCCTAGGGCTTGGTGTAATGGAATGCGCGGGAAAGAGGAAAGTACAGGTGAATATTAGGCCTATGGGCCAACATCGATACCAGTATTACAAACTCACTTCAGTCCGACCTTTCTTCATATAATAAAGCAAAAAAAAAGTATCGAATTTGGTATCAAATTCAGGACTCGTTATGACCACAAAGACCAAACACACTGCACAGGCCTTTAGTCACGTGATACAAGATATACAGTAGCTGAACACGCAACAACAAATGAGCAGCCAGCAGTAGGTCTATACAAAAGTTATCGGGGCCATACGGCCCCGACCAGGCTTTCCTGGTGTTTCTGCAAACATGCGTGACACATACCTTCAATATAAATTCACTATACCTACAAATTGGGCTCAAATGTGCTGTTTTTTGTTGTATAAATATGGCATACAAACGAAGTCATAAGAGCCCAGCTCCAGTAATCCAAAGATAATTAATTTATGCATGTTTAAACAGGGCTCCGGGGCCGCACGGCCCCGACCGGGCTGCTACGGGTTAAGTAAGAGGGCAATGTTGCAAAGCTAAGCTAAAATATTATGGTTTTCAACGGCTGGATTGTTATAATGAAATTACATCTCCTGTTCATTGTTATAATGTGCAATGCAATGTAAACTGTACACTCCACTTCTTCCCTTCCCCCAGTGACGACCATCCTAAAGGAGTTGGCTTCAAGCTCGGCAGATATTTTGTTACTCAGGTCAACCTGGGAAATCCAAAAACAGTACTATTTCTCTTTCTTTTTTTTTCTACCCCCCCCCCCCCCCCCCAAAAAAAAAAAATCCAAGCCCGTCTCTTTTTATACCACACAATCCCATTAAAATAATCCCTCTTTTGTGTGTGTGTTCAATGGTACGGGTCAGGAGTTCATTGTAGGAGGTACCACATATGGGAATCCTTCCATAAATTTTGTTCATCCTGAAGTAAGAAAGCAAAGTTGCAACGCTATGCTCAAGAATCACAAAATTATTCTTTTTCAACGGCTGAATCCTTATGATGGCATATGCATCTCCTGTTCATTGTTATAATGGGGAGGATTTCCATATGTGTGCCATCCTATAACATGCAATGAAAAACATGATTGCAATTTTTGAAAACTACACTTTTCTTTCTTTGCATATCCCTACAAACAAACAAAAAATCCGTCTCTCTTATCAGTTTGTATCAATCCATTAACCCCCCCCCNCCCCCCCCCAGTCTCTTTAGTCAGGAACATGTAGACTAGTAGGATAGCACACATATATGGGATCCCTCCTTATAATGCGCTATGCAATGTAAACTGTACAAAACCTTGCTGAAGCGTGGCAACACGTCAGTCACATTTTTATGCACACCTGTTATGTTTCCGCAACTCTCACCGGTCTAGAAAGCGTCCTTGGTATGCGCACTACGTCATACAACGGTAATCGCAAAGAACCGAAATCACCGTAAAAGTTATGTTGCGGTCGGTAAATGTCGAGTGTTTGTGTGTACACATTTTCGTACACGATAATACTAAAGTCTTTTTAATAATCCTAATCACTCCATGTAATAATATTTATCACAAATATCAAAACTGTCCATACTATGTTATTTCAATGTGAAAATTGTCGTCTCGATTTTTCTTGTTGCTATGGTGACTTACTAAAAATAAAATTTTCACGTCACATAGAAAAATGGCGTCGGCTGGGTAGAAATTTGCTTTCGATCAGCAAGTGTCAAAGTCACATTGATGAACTCAGAGATGCCTAGTTCCTTCCGAACTCTAGCACAATGTCCTTGTTTTTAAGCTTCGATCCAGTGCAGCACAAAGGGGTGTTTTGATTGAGACTTTCGTACACAAATAGTTACTTCGGTGAGGAAACCTGGAAGTTTTAGTCTTAGCGTAGTAGACTGTAGATACAGTAGGTCAACACGATTGACGTTAGGGCCAAAACTTGTTGACATGTTGCCAAATTCGGAAATTCAGTGAAGTGTGACACATACTTTATGAGTAGACTTACTGATATTATGCAGGAGAGTTTGTGTATTTACTGTGCTTCTATTGAGGAGTTTGGGGCCAATCCTTCTTTTGAGATTTAGACACACAGACAGTAGACACCATAAATGTGTGTCAGTGAAAAAACAGAAAGTGGGTTAGGGGCTGAAATTATTAGGCTAGGCTTATAGGCAGGCATCTGACTTATTTTGTTGGGTCCCACTGTTTATCAGGCTGTTGTTTTCATTGTCATTTCACAAATTGGGTATTTGACCAATCAAATTTATGTAGTAATGTTTCAAAGTTTGTCTATGAGTCATCCTTTTGATCAACCAACCAGGTTAAATCAGTATTTGCCATTTCTGGAGTGGGTGACATGAAACTATGCATGGCCGATTAATAGATAAACAAGCATTGTCACTGGAATGGAAAACATACCTGCAAAGTAAATAAAATGTTGGTGTCTGTGGCCAAGGATAGCATTTTCTTAACTTTTCAGAGAGAGGTGAATTGTAAAGTGAAGCCAGTGACTTTGAACAATATCAAGATCTTTCTAGTCTGGATCTAATCAAGGAGTGTTTGATAGTTTCTTGACTATACTGATCTAAAGACACAGTGCCACTGTAGTGATTTACTTGCTTATCTTACCCTATCTTATGCTTGTTTGCCATATGAAGTTTCAAGTCATTTTGCATGTCATGAGTGCAGCAGGGATTAACATTCAGTCATTTTACATTAAGGGGCATGTCAACTTCTGTAGTGATCCTTGTAGTGGTTGCAGCACAAAAGCAGGATTTAGTCACTTACTTTAAACTATATTCTTTGGATAATGTAGATGATGTTTTCAGTCATCACTTCTTGCCAACTGAGAGATGCTCTGGCTGGTCTAGTTTGGCTGGAATCAAAATGATCAAGTGGCACTGGACCTAGCAAGACAATAGCTTGGTGCATTTAGTGGACACAGTTGAATGCTCTGACCCAGCAGTTGGAAGCATAGCTTTACAAGAGTTCAAAGAGTCAAAGGTTTGGAAATGTGCCATTTTAACACTCAGTGTTAAAAATTAAAGGTGAGGGGTATTACAGGAATACTACAGAGAAATGCTGATCCTTATTTATGCATTAAATATGTTTTTGCTTGAAAACCTAAATTTTACTTTTGCTATTCTCTCCACAGAATCATGCATACTCCAGACAATACCACCTAGTATTTCCTTAACACCACTATGCCAGTTTCCTCAGCGGCATATAATAGCAGGTAGGTCATTATACAGGAAAAAGTGTAGAGTTCTAAGGTGGAATAGACATGGTTTCAAACTGAGGATGTGAAGTCACTGATTCAGTTGTGGTCATGTGGTAGGTATTCTGGGAAAGTGGGTGATGCATGTTTTCCCTCATCTCAGCAGTTTGTGAAATGAGTACCAGGCTATACTTAGTCAAAGATCATGTCAGAATGCTAATGATTAATATACCAGCAATGGGCAACAGCACTATATGATCCCAGGAGAGAGTGGAGAATGCCCATAAGTGATCTGGTCTGCTTGGAAAAAGATGAAATGAAACCTTGCAGAGCAGATATTGACCTGAGTGGGAGATTTATAAACCTTCGTATTATCATTAAATTACAGCAGTCCATGTATGCATTTCCAATCACAGGTAGTGTTACACCTGTGTTTTTTTTTCTTTGGTATTTTTGTCTCTTCAAAAAAGTTGGCTAGATAATGTCATACTTTCAGCAGTATTTGTCTTTGAAAACTGTTGTCATTAAAAATTGAAAGAAAGTGAACTAATGTGCAAGTGTAATTTCTGTCATTTGTGATGCCAGATAATATTGGGAACAACCATAACAGTCTAAGTGTAACAACATTTTAATGTGGCCTTGCAGGATTCAAACTCGCCCCTAACTACCAACAAAGGGCTTTGGGGAAAGTCTCAAGATATTGCCCTTTAATCATGCATATACCTAAATCTTAACGCCGCTTAGACTGCCTGACACCAACAGTGCGTACATCAGACTGTTTGACAGTCTTCATGGGCAATATCCTGGACCCTCCCTCTGAGAGCCTGTTTTAGGGTTAATGGCAGGATCAAGAAAGAGACAGCATCATTGATGGATTTCACACATAATGATAATGTTTAGAGACAGTTCCAAGTTGGTTTTTCTTCCTAATACTTTCCCCTTGTCCTAAACAGAGAGGTGTAGGCAGAAGTGTCCTGCAAGATTGTCTTTTAACTTTGACGGAGTTCAAGATTCAATAAGAGTTCAGTGTCATATAACATATTATGTCATGTGCAAAAAAGCAACTCTCTGTTACTTAATTGCGCATCTGGTTGGATATTTTAGGAACTACAAGAGCTATGAGAGGAAGTTAAGAGATCAGTCCGTTGTAGACAAATGTGTCAAAAAGATGAATTTGGTTGAACTGGCATAGTCAGTCTTTTTCCCTGTAATAATACAGTTGATGACACAAAAGCCATCGGTGTCAGTGAAGAGGTTAATGTGATATGGGAAATCCCTGTCAGTGTTCTTGTTTGATGGACTGATCCCAGCTTTCTGAGATGAAAAATGTTTTTTTTTTTTCTGTGCCAGGTATGTGCCCTCAACAACCTACTCTACATCTTATGGAGGCACTGCTTCATATCCAAGAGCTTCCTCTGGTGGTCGCAAATCCAGCATTACAAATGGCTATCATAGTTCCACGACCTCCAACTACAGGTATGTGTGAAACAAGGAATGCCTTTCTTTAGAGAATTCTGTGAAATCAAAGAATGTTGACGTCTCTCAGAAATTGTGATTTGACATGTTTGAGTTTTTGTGAAAAAATAAAAATCTAAACAAGAAAGTTCTTTTTTATTGGTCTCGTTTTTTTGTTTATACTCTCTTCCTGTACTAAATATGTAAGACTTATTAGATCTGGTTATTTGATGTGTTTATTATTTACATGCAAGTTTATTTCTTAAGAATTGTCCTTGTATGATGTAAATCATGGGTAAGAATTCTTGACAGGCTAAACGTCCTAAAGTTCAGAAAATTTTATGAAAAACAAGTAGCATTCTGGAAACTCTTTCCTTTGGTCATCTTGAAACGTGTTCCAGACTTGATGGTTTTTGGCACATTGGTCACATCATCTGTGCCTTTCTATCAGATAAATAAACATGCCAGAGTATTGATTGATTTTATGCCTTTAAATTCCTGATTTAGTATCCACTCTTTTCCACTTCTGTTGTATGTATTTCATTGTCTGAGAGCCACTACTGAAGTGTTTTACTGTGGAAGATTTAAGAAAACCTAAGTGATTGAATCTAATAGCTTGCAGTTGTTTCTCCAGATCATATGTGTTGGGAATGACACTCCTCCCTTGTCAAAAATTTTAGGGGAGGGGGGAGAAATTGTAAAATTTTAGAGGGATACTAAGATTTTCTCAAGAGGAGTAGATGAAAGCAAGTTCAATGTATTTTTTTTTTTCAAAGGAGGAATGTGAAATTTAAAGGGGATTAGTGTGAGAGCACAGTTTTGAGAGAACACTGGTTCTATTTAAGATATAGGTGAAGCTATTTATGTTTGGTTGTAGAGAAACTGTTGCTTAGGTGAAATAGCCTTGTTCAGATTATATAGTTTGAAAACAGCTTTTGAATTATCTAGGTTAAGAAAATGCAGTTAAATTATGATAAATTGTGAAATTGGCATTTAGACTTAGAGATTATCATTTGTACTTACTTGTTGGTGTATTATCTGATTTTTCTGTCTTGATGTTGAATATCCCCATGAAAGCTTCAACCCATCAAATGCAAATAAATTATTCCGCAAAAGTGTGAGTCCCTACTGGCTGAAGACACAAGTTCATGTTAACAGAGTATAGTTTTGCATTACAGCTTGTTTTTTGTCTTTTTTTATCTGAGTGCCTCATGATAGACTCCTTTGGGATACTTCAAAGGATAAGAGATGTGGGTGTGAGTGAATTGTCAGGTAGAGTTCTTGTTGCTTGCATCACAATCAGTTAAAGAATTGGCTTTAAATGTGTTTAGGAATCCTGGAAAAAGCTTAGAAATTTAAAATTGTGCTGTTGCAGTGCCGTGCTGTTTGAACTCTTGCTCTTGAACTTAAACAATAATATATTTTCTGCACAGGTCCCGTCCTCTGCCTACTGGACCGGGGCCTCTGGATACCAGTGGGAGAAAACTGAGCAACTACAATGTCTCCTCTGGGTCCACCACTCTTGAAACCAGGAGGAACCGAACCCCAAATGGGGTCACTATGCGACCTGGCCCATTGAAGGCAGACCACTCTTCGTCATTTGCTACAGGGAGTGCAAGCCGCTACCTGTCTGACAGCCGATCAAATTATGGCACCCTCTCCCGCCATGTGCCTTCGACACGTCTGACCAGCACAAATGCAGTTACAACCTTTGGGGATGACTTTGGGACCCATCCAAGTGGGACAGGTCGGCCCCGTAAATCCTCCAGCCTGATGAACCTGGCAGATCTCCACATCGATTCCAACTTTTCATCCAACCGGAATCGTGGTTCCAGCGTCTTCAATGAAAGGAACTACTCCCCTTCAGGGATAGCTTCAAACTCTTCTTCCAGAAATGGAAATTACCGAGATAATGATGATATTTTCGGTCGTGCCAGCCGGGCGTCACATCTGGATGGAGAGCGGCCAGACGGCACGTCCAGAACACGATACACGCCTAGCATGTCCCGAGAATTGAGCCCGACGAGTCCTGGATCTCGGCGCATTGGGCTTACCGGGGATCAAGGGGAATCACCAACCAAGTCTTCCTTAAGCAATCAGAGTTCCAGCAGCTCCATGTCGAATGGGGTAAGTTTTGAGTCCTGTCTTTAAGTTCTGTCCTGTAGTCGGTATATGATATTCTTGTGTATTGGGAGTCCCCATCCTATGATTTAATCCGTCTTTTCCACAATGACCGACTTGATTTAGCCTTTTCAGAGGGCAGCATTCATGTCTTTTGCTCTCCTACTGAATGCTCATCATCGCGTTCATTTCCAGTATAGTTTAGTATCTAAAAATGTTAAATAAAATATAACCAGTCCTCTGATGGGAGCGGTGCAGAGGAGTTAGTAACAGTAATTGGTTATAGGGTAGAGCATTCTCCAAGGGATCAGTATGATTCGAAAAGATTAACGACAAGAAAAGAAAGACTATTTAATGCATGTTTTGGAGTTTTTTTTCGTGAAAGGGGGAGAGGAGGAGAGCAGGATCCCATAACCAATATGAACTCAAGACTTGTTTTGCCAGGCATCTTATATTTTTTAATCCCCTTCCCTCAGTCTCTGTTCCTCCTTTCTTGAACTTTGCCTCTGTCTTATGCCTCCGTCTGTTTTGCTTTCTGTCTTGCTTTGCTTTATTTTTACTCCCTTCTCAGTCTTCATCATATAGCAGCTCTAGCTACCCGAGCACCTCCTCCCAGCTCTATGTTGTAAGTCACAAGTTAAATAGTTTGGTTTAGTTTACTGTTTTTGAAGGTGATGTGTTCTAATAATCTTTCATACAGTTTCAATTTTACCAGGTTTCAATTTCTATATTAATTTCACTTTTTAACTCCTTTGCTACAAATGCTGTATGTTACCCTTGTTTAACAAACCTCCCGTAGATGTACAAGTGCCTGCCATATGTAGTATCACTGTGTCCTATCCGATGTATCTGTACATCCTATTTCCTATGTAATAAATTATTCTTAAGAACAGGCTAATGGATTTATGGTAATTTGGTGACATCAACTCTTGAAAAACATTACATAGTGACAGGGCTAAGCTTTTGTTTCAGTGACTGTCCTTTGATTGATTAGGTGGAAATATTTGAAAAGTTAGTAACCTCTTTTACAGAATTCAAAAAAAAAATTTGGCCATCATTTTTTTGTCGGACGGCGACTTTATTGAAGAAAATAACAGGCTACTGGAAAAGGGAGATGAAGCTTGATTTTTTTGCACATGTCATACAACCCAGTGAATTTGTCATCAGGATGGTAGCTTACTGTAGATATAAAAAAATGTCATATAAAGGGATGTAATGTTCAGTGTATATTTGAGTATTGAACAAGAAATCTCAGGGGAAGTGGAATTCTGGGAATTGTTCTCGTTTTTTTCTAAAAGTACAACCTGAAGTTTATATTGAGAAAGTAATTTAGGGAGTGGATTTTGTTTCTTTTGTACCAGCTGAAGTATTAAGACTTGTATCTGAAAATGTGTTTTTCAGTATTCATTAGGCCTAGCTCCATTTACATATTTATTTGCCTTTGAAATTGAAAGGAGTGAAGGGCGTGAATTGCATCAGGTCTAGATCGTGATTCATCTCTTGTTTTTCTCACTGGTGATTATGTTATTTTCATGTCGGAACTTCATTGCATGGCATTTTTGTCTTTTTCTTCTCATATAAAGACTGCATCACATGCCAAGTACAGAGATGGTGGTAAAGTTGGCCTTAGAAATTTGGGAAATACGGTAAGTTTACCACGTACCATTCAGTGCCAGTTTTAGGGACTGCCTATTCTGTCACTTTTCAAGAAGAACAGTGCCCTTATGCAGTGATTGTAATGCACATAGCACAGTGTGCAACATATCCCAATGAGTGCATTCAATTTTTATGCAAAACAGCACACCACATTACGACCTCTGGAAAAGGGTAGTGCCTCTCCTTAAAAGTACAGGACTCTGTGATAAGATGTAGCTAGATCGAGATAAATAGATACTTTGAATAGCTTTGTACACAGATTATTTTATCCTTGGTTTACTTGGTTTTGAGATCGACACTGCAGCACATTGAGCAAACCCATGTGTACTTTGTCCACCCCGGCAGATAGCGCAGCATGTGAAAGCCAATTGTTTCTGACACATGCTGATTCCATAGCCATCATTCTTTTCTCTGCCATTGACTTTGCCTGCCGGATCCTTTTTCCACCTTCCAGACTTTAATTCTAGCTGTTCTTAATTGTTTTAGCCCTTTTGATAATGTCAAAAGTTCAGTGCCTTGTTATGTTACATGTTGTGGCGTGTGTGTGTGTCTTTGACCATGATGCTAGTCAAAGTTATACTCCTTTAGAGAAGTTACACACTGGCTTATGACAAAAATCCCTGCCAATTGTAAAGTTGTAGAGGAGTAAGCCTGTCATCACTGTCCAGGCAAAATTGACAGAAAAACTTTACCTTAACTTGACTCTTACTACTAGAAGAACGCAGTTTAGTCATAATCATGTTGACTTGTCATAAAACCTTAAACAAACAAAAACAAACCCTTGTGAAAAGACAGTCTTTAAGAATTAGTGTTTTGCCCTACTCTTGTAATAATAATATGAAGTTGTATTATCAAGTATGGCCAAATAAAAATCAAGTTTGGCAAAAAGGTACTTGATTCACAAGCCACAATATGTCATTGAATTGAGAAACTTTTCTCTGCAATCATTTAGAACATTCTCTCTTCTTTCTGTTTTCAGTGTTTCATGAACAGCGTCTTACAGTGCCTAAGTAATACTCGCTTGCTCTTAGAATGGTGTTTGGATGAGCGCTACCTGCAAGAGATCAATACCACCACTAGCAACATGAAGGGGAGCTTGATCAAAGGTTTGTCAGAGATTGCCTCATAGACCATTCTTAATTAGTCAGTTTCAAGAAAGTTCAATTCCAGTTTATGGAAAATGTAACTTCTAATTGTAGTGTGATTGAGTTGTTCACTCTCGCTTATGGAAGTGAAAACTGCATCAGCCAGTAATAATCAGTATGGAAGACCATTATATTCCTCTGAGAATGAAATAGGAGAAAAAGGAAGGTGTGGTTTATGATTTCCATATGACCATGCATGGCTTACACATGAGAGTAGCCTATTTTATGAAAGTAATGTAGCCTTCTGTTTGACAAAGCTCTCATATCTCTTTTCACTGACATTTATACAAGACGATATACACTTTGGAATTAAACAAGAAAGTTTAAAGATTTGAGTAAAAGAAATAAGTAATCATGTTATGAGCAATGAATTCTGTTCCTCTGAAAAAATTTTACAAAGCTGAAGAAGGTATGAATGTTCAAAGCTTGACATCTGAGGTAACATTCAAAGACTGTTGGAGTGGTTTAGTTCACTTTTAGTTGAGAAAAATGATTTTAGTCACTATCACGGTATATGGTAGCCCGAATGAGATACAGATCTAGAGGATCAATGGAGATTAACATTAGTAGTTCTGAACAACAGTGTGAAGTCCCAAACACTTGGTGTATGAGATAGTCTGCCAGTCACAGTTTCCTGTGTAAGATGTCATATATTATGTTCAACAGTAAGAGTACCAGTTGAACACTTGCTGATTTGACAGTTAAATGTGAACTGATACACAGTTTGCTTTAGTTATGGTAGCAGGTTAGTACCTACATATCTGTAGAATTCATTACATAGATCAGTAGTTGACTGGCTCATGAGTTGTTGTTTTTTTTAAGTTTCACTGAATAAAAAAGTAAAGTTGATTGTAAATTCCTCACACTGTAATGTATTTGTAATGAATGTTAATTTTTCTCCTTTCAGCCTATGCTAACCTAATGCTGTCCATGTGGAAGGGAAAGAATGATAGCTTTGTAACGCCTGATGCATTTAAGACTCAGATTCAAAAGTTTGCCCCTAGGTTTATGGGATATGCGTAAGTACAGAAACCAGTTTATTTAGAAATCCTAACTTTTAGTTTGGTGTGAGAAGGATCTTAATGAAAATGAGAAGATGAGGAAGTAGAAAATATCAGAAAAATGTATCACCTAATTCTAGAATGCTGTTTTTCACCACTGAAATCACAACTCATGTGTAGCAATATGTTGTATTGGTTCTTGTTCATTTCAGTTTGAGAAAACATAAGAATCCTCATCAGATTATTTTCAGAATAATTTTAAATATTGTTTTTATTTTTCACTGTATGAAGCGAGAGAATTTTAGTTATCTCCCTTCACTCAGGCACCAGTGGCCATATCCATACTTTTTATATTAGTTAGTGCACTGAGGTAACAATGGGAGGCTCCCAAAGCATTGGTGATGTTTTCTGCAGTTTACGTGATACGTTAAGTAAGGCAAGGATTATGCATGAAGCCACAGGAGAAGAACTTTGCCAGAACTTTAGACAACACTGAGGTAATAATAAAATCTTTTATTGACTTCCAGCCAGCAGGATAGTCAGGAGTTTCTGCGGTATTTACTAGAGGGATTACATGAAGATGTTAACAGGGTAACTAAGAAGCCGGCACCAATTATTCTGGATGATGACCAGTTGGAGAAGAAGAGGTCAGTAAAACCTCCCACGCCTCCTACTCAACTGCACGCATTATATTTCTTTCTCTCAAAAGTTTTGTCCTTGTTATAATGTTGTTTGGCTTTACTTAAAAGTTTCATACCCTTAGGCTATTTTTTTTCAAACACAATTGCCCAATGTGCTTCGCACAATAATTATATTCAATTCTGACAAGGGCTGACGGTAAATACAGCATCTCAGCTTTCTGAGATCAGGCATACCTAAGTAATGTCATTGATTTATCAGTAAAGCTCATTCGGAAGATACTTTGGAAAAATGTAAGAGATAGGAGGACCGTGTAATGGAAAAGCAAAAATAAGCATAAATTCTATCTGCATATCAAAAAGTTCATTTTGAATGTCAGACATCAGTTTGTTGCAAGACAAGTTGAGATAAATATACACAGATTTACAATAAAATTAATGCACTACTTTCCCTTACAGTGACAGTGGAAAATCCCAAGATTACTGGAAAGCTTATCTGAACAGGGACAACAGTATGATAGTTGGTAAGTACACCTTGCTTGGGTACTGGTCATTGCTGTTACTGTATTTAAATGGCAGTATAAGATAGATCTTCTACATGTTATTAATCTTAAATATCTATTAGAAATAACACAAGTTCTGTCCTCCTAATTAATAGAGTCAAATTTGGATAGGCTGTGTCACAAAAATTGATTTTTAGTACATATTTAAATGTATTTTTCATGACACGCTATTTAGATTTCTTTCTGATGTTGGGAGAGTTGGTTGGGGGAAAGGAAGGAGGGATAATGATTTCCACAACATGCCCGTTATCTTAAATGGTGCAACTTTAGTATCGTCGAGCTTGTTTTAAGGATTGGATTTTTTTGTTAAAACCAAGATTCAGAATGAGTATAGACACAGAATGCACATGCTCATCATTGTACGCAGATTGTATGTGTATCCAAGGTGATAAAACAGCTCTACAATTTTGCACATGCAAGACATACTTTAAGTATCCACATATCAAAATCAAACCAAAATACCCCATAGCTTGTCTGTTAATTGAATTGTGCCAGATTCACAAATATGTTTCTTATTATTGTTGTTGTTCTGTTGTTTGAGTTATAATGACCCCATATGAAACCTGTCAACCCTGGTAGACAATCTGGCAGTAAAGAGAAGTGAGAAATGATTTGAAGAAACAGATATAGTGAGAAAGCACTAAATGCAAATAGTGTTCTATATTTGAGTAGCTGGACTGTTTACTTTGTGTGCTGGGCTTAGTAGAAGGATTCAGATACTAAGATAAGATAAGATAAGATAAGATAAGATAAGATACATTTATTCATCCACAAGGGAAATGTGTCTTTGTTACGGTGATTACAACGGATATGTTTTACAGAAATACATAAAGCAAAATCAACAATAGTTGGAATTCAGGTGCGCTTCAAGGAAGCGTGCTCTCCCCTGATTTGTACATGACTTATACCAATGACTGTCAAAGTAAATACATCAATGTGTCATTGATTAAATTTGCTGACAATACCACTATTATTGGACTAGTGTCTAACGATGATGAAGATTGAATGTTTTACGAAGTGGTGTGACAACCAATATCTACTTTCAAATGTCAGCAAAACAAAAGAAATGCTGATCGATTACAGAGTCAAGAAGAGTCCAATAATAACACATATCAAACCGTGTGTACCGCAGTAAGTTTTTTCCCCTCTGACTGATATAATAGCCACCTATTGTTCTGACTTTAATGTTCTTGCCAGATATTTTTGTGGGACAGCTCAAGAGTGAACTCAAATTCTCATCCTGTGGCCATCGCTCTGTCACCTTTGACCCTTTTTGGGACTTGTCAGTTTCTATTCCTAAGGTGAGTGGCAAATTGGAAAACAGACATGTCAGTAAAGATTCATAACTCTTATATGTCTCTTATATTTTTGTAGCAGCGCAGCTGATGGAGCATAGCCTTGTTGGATAAGAGTGAAAAACTAGGAGGTGCCATGCACACCTTGTTTATGTTAAAGATACCTTCACATTTTTTAAGTCACAGAAGAGTAGGCCTGGTGGCTGGTGTGGTTGCTGTCTGGGCAAAATTGATAGAAAAAATGCTACCTAGTAATTTAGCCTTACAACTTAATTGCAGTGAGCCATAATTTATGCTGCTGCGCTATGAAAGCCCAACTGAATCAAATAAAGAAATCTACATTATTGTGATATTGTAGATGTCTTGCCATGCTGCTGTAGATTTTGTGAATTGGATTTAGAGTCAGTAAGTTGGATTTAGTGTCAGGGACTCTTAGATATGGCTGTAAAGTAAAAAGTATTGCCATGAAGCTCTGATGCTTTAAGTGGTAAAGTATAGTATACAGTAGTAATGTAGGGTATTTTTGTGATGCTCACTGCGCAGTTTGGCGGTCCCTTCATACCCAAACAAAATGGTGCACCTCGTCCTGGTGTCTTTTTTAGCTGTTTTAGTCATCATTTACCAGGAACTAAATTCACTGACATGTATACAAATTACACTATTGATCATTTTTCTAGACTCGGCAAGAGGTGGGGCTTGAGGACTGTATGCGCTTGTTCATGAAGGAAGAGGAACTGGCTGCTGAAGAAAGACCTGTGAGTATTGCAGAGCTGCCAACCATCCCAATAAAATCAGGACCGTCCCGATTTTGCATTTTGGCCCAACCTGGTCGAGGGAGCATTGATTTCTGTTTTTACTTTGCTGTTCAGGTAGTTTTTTTTCTACCTGCAGTCGGTCGGTATTTAGAAATGCCGGAGTCACGCATAATGCTTCCGGTAGGTCGCCTGCGGTAGGTCATTTCCAGTACATTGAACGTTTGCGTGCAACCTGCGATGTTTGTAGATGGGGTGTCCCTACTCCAGATTTCATTTGGTGGCAGGTCTGGTATTTACAACCCAGGGTTGCCGTTTTGCTGATACTTATCAGAAATCCAAAATTTTTTTCCTATTGGAGATTTCTTTTTTGTTTTCTTCATATTTTTATGCCTCATTACTTTATAAATGTATTAAGAAATACTTCAAATACAAGGGGAAAGTGGGCATATATGATAACATAAATTCGCGAGGATATCGGACTGTCGCAAAATTTTCAGATAATTTTTCGGTCAGCTGCTAACAATCCTGACAACCAGTAGTGTTTCTCTGATCAGCTAGATGTGAGTCTTCCTTGAGGAAATTGATTCTTTGCAAACTGGTCCATATTTTCTAAGATGTCAGCTCTAGGCAGGATATTACAAGTAGATCGGTCATTGAAATGTAATTTGAGATTTATATTTGAAACGCTGAATACAGCTGCAGCCGGTGTTCTGGTTGACATTCTCTGGGATGCTTAGAATTATCTGTACACTTCTTAGACAGGAAACTTCATTTTGGGCGCATCCATTTCATGTGAATAATTAAACATCTCCGTATAATGGCTGTCATTGCAACTGATGGGTCTAATTTGACATAATCAGTGCCTTAGTTTATCTAAAATATTAATCTGTTTGTTCATACATCAGCAGACCTAGGTTCAATAGGTAAAATTTTACTTTTTGTTAGAATGTATGCAGCCTTTTATTTTACACTCCTGCTAGCTAGTTGGACTCAGTGTGAAATTTATACATTTTCGGCATTTCTCAATTCTATTTGTTCTTATATTTCTTCCCTTCACAGATGTGCACCAAGTGCAAGAGTAGACGATCTTGTACTAAGAGTTTCTCAATACAGAGATTTCCCAAGATTCTAGTGCTTCGTATCCTTTAAGGTTGATGATATACATTCTGATGGTGCTCATTCCCTGTTGCTTGAGTATTAGGTGTTTTACATATGAAGTAGTATAAAATCAACATCCAGCCACCTTCTCCATTTCTCTCTCTCTTTTCCATTCCCTCTTCCCCTCACCACTCCCCTCCCCTCTGATCCTCTTTCCCTCTCATCTTTCATTCTCCTTTTCCTCTTATGGAGACTCTTGCTTTCTCCCTCCCTCTATCTTTCTCTCTCTCTTTCTCTCTCTCTCTCTCTCTCTCTCTCTCTCTCTCTCTCATATTCCTTTTTCCCCTCTCATGGAGCCACAACATCAAACTGCACAGCGTTGAAAATATTGAAATACTGATAAAATGAACAAAAATGTAGTTTAACGTTTAAGCCTTCACCTGTTTCATGTTTTACTGATGTTCTTCCTGCCAAATGTGACTGCTTTGAAGAGAAGAGTGTAGATATCATTGACTCTGTGATGGACATGTCAGGGAAGTGGAAAGTGAGCAGACGCAAACAGATGCTCACACAAAGTAGGATAAAGGGGAAAGTGCTCAAGAAGACAAATGCAGAGAGTAAATGGAAGATGGAAAGAAAGTGATGTGGTGGGAATCGAACCCGCCACATCACTTTCTTTCCGTCTTCCATTTTCTTTCTGCATTTGTCTTCTTGAGCACTTTCCCCTTTCGATCCCACCACATCACTTCCTTTCCTTTGTCCATTTCTGTCTGCATTTGTCGTCTTGAGCACTTTCCCCTTTATCCTATTTTGTATGAGCATCTGTTTGCGTCTGCTCGCTCCCCACTTCTGTTACTAAGTGCTCCGTTTCCACCTTGTGCTACACCTATAACATGTCAGGGGCGTGGAAACTCTGCTATTAATAGAGGTTCTAATTTTACTATGCTTTTTATACAAATACTGATGTATTATTTTGTAAAAGTATGAAAAGTTTGTATGTAAAACATATTGTTTTTAACTGGAAATGACGTCATTTTTCAAGATGAACAGGAAGTTTATGTTAAAAGAATACACCAGTGAAAGGTTATTTGAAAGAAACAGAGACAGTGGAATTTCACAATAAAAGGTGCCTGTTGGTCTTTCCTGATTACAGTGATTTTGTTTTCAAAGATGTCATAAAAATTTCAGAGCAAAAAATAACCTCACTTCCAATAATAAACCATGACGTATAAAACTGTTCAAAACCACTTTAAGAGGTAGCCCAGCAATTTTGATCATCCATGAACACATTAACTGATAGGAAAAAAATTCCTTAACTGTTTCTAGATCTAAAACGGTTCAGTCAACAGGAGAGATACGGCCGCAAGCTCAGTAGCTTGGTCGACTTTCCCATCAAAGGCCTTGACCTCACGGAATACGCGGCTGAGGGTGGGACAGGTCGGCGTGTGCTGTACGACCTCTATGCCGTGTCGAACCACTCGGGTGGAACAAGCTCAGGTCATTATACTGCTTACTGTAAAAACCCTTATTCTGGGGAGTGGCATTTCTTCAATGATGCTAGGTAAGTTGTCTTTGTTTATTTGAAAAAAGTTTTTAAAGAATTGAGATTATTAGTTGGTTTACGGTAAAACGGCTGTGCATCTGGTTCATGTTCATGCTGACACAAGTATGTGACCAGGATTCTTGAAGTGGGAGAATTGTAAAAAGAAGAGGAACCATAAATATATTGAAGCTTGTCAAAATGAGGCATAAGTTGCTTTTTCACTACATCAAGCTACTAGTATGATATAAAAGTTTAAAATACGTATTCTCATTAGATTAAATAAGTTTTGACCCAGCCTTACACCAAACTAAATATGGTTGCTTGAACAGCTAGGCCCGAGTGATGAACAATTTTTTACTCTAAATGTCTTCCTAGCAGCCTCACAAAAACTAGAGATTTATCTACAGGTGAGATTTATCTACAGGTGCTATCATTCACCCATACAACCAACAATTTGTGTACAGATTTCTGCAACTGGCGGCACTCACTTTAGGTGCCAGAGTGCTCACTTTTGGTCTAGTGATATAAACCTCATTTTGACCGGTTGCAAGAGAAGTAAGCCAGAACAGGAATATAATATCACAGCACCTTTCAGTCTTACAGAATATATTAATAACAATAATAATAATAATAATGTGGTTTATAAGTCTCATATCCAGGCTAATGCCCACTCATGCGACTTCACACTATTATTACCCCAGCAGGCCTGATCACTCTAGGACTTTCTTGACTCCCTGGGGAGCATACAGTGCCGCTGCCATTTGTAGGCGCTGATCACTAGCATTCTGACAATATCTTCCACTGCCTATAGCCAGGTACCCATTTTACAGACGAGTGGACTGAGGGTGGGACAGTATGTGAATGAAATGCTTTCCCAAGGCACTTACAACATGACCGTGGTCGGGAATCAAACCCGGGACCTTTAGATCTTGAGTCCAACGCCGTAAACATTAGGCCGCGCTGCTCCACAGGGGCATAAATATGTGTCAAATATAATATACTCTCCTGTCAGCAAAACCATTTTAGATGTTTTAGTGCAGCATCTCAACAATCCCCGCCCCTGCCCTAGAGATGAAAAGTGAACTGGATTTGGAGTAAGTTATAGGGTTAATTAGGGTTTCCACAGACTGGAAAAACTTGTGGAAACTTGTCGCTAGCATTTCCACATGTAGAAGATACCTGGAGTCCGCAGAAATGGCCGTCTCTCAGGAGAAAATGACAGATCCTTTTTAAAACAGTCATACTGAAGGTTTTATAATTGTTTGGAACAGCTTCCCTGTGCATTGAAAACTTATCAAAGACCTCATAAATTTCAGAGACGAAACAGTGTATGATGATTTTGAGAGTATTATTATCAAGGGAAAACATGTTAAAATATATGGACACATCATGGAAAAGTCATAGGCAAAATTTTTAATAGGTTCAATTTTGGTTTGTTTATTTAGGCTGAAATCAATCACAATGGCAAGTCATGTCATGCAAAAATATATGAAAAAAAATAACAACAA
>JAWQUT010000606.1:92499-135054 GCA_033807755.1 Ellobium chinense | reverse complement strand
TCTGTGAAAACGTCAGTAACTTAGGTTCTTGTGATCTGTGTCTTTTCAGAGTTTCGAGTGCTCGCTCTAACCAAGCTGTTTCCTCAGAGGCCTATGTGTTATTCTATGAACTCTGCAGCTAACCAGGGAAGCCGTCACATGATTTCACACCAATCAACCAATCCAACTGCTTGTTACAAACTGTTACCTAAGTTATCATATGCTGTGCCTAGCTGCAGACTTCAGATACCTTCACCAATGAGATCACCTGTATCATACAGTCTGTTGGATCTCCACCAGTGAGATCTTCTGTTTTATGCCATCCTTTGACTGTGATCTTACCAATGAGGTCACCTATGTTACACAATCTGTTAGATCTCCACCAATGAGATCATCTGTTTCATGCCATCCTTTGGATCTCACCACTGAGATCACTCATCTCGAACAGCCTCTTGTTCATGAATGTTTCCAGTGCAGCCTGAGTATGTATAAAGCATGAACGTAAATATATTTGATGCAGCCATCTGTCATGGTTGTGAGACTGAACATAGAGCTCAGCATAGATCTGTTAGGGACTGAACTATTGGCCCAGTTTTCACCTTAGGCAGCCAGTGGTAAGATCTGTTTCAATTTCCATACTATGATATGAATATTAGCCAATGGCCATGCTTCATCCTCTAGTCTGTGTGATGCCTTGAATGGTGTGTTTTGCCCACCCATTATTGTACCTCAATTTCTTAAGCATCTCATTTACTAGGAGACTTTGCGTTATGACCTATTTCATTATGTATATGAACCAGATTCAGTGGTTTCACCGGGCCTCGAATTTTTGATGAGGAGAGATTTTGGAAGAAATATATGGATTTCATGCATACTTTTTTAAATCTTGTTGCATATGCAGATAACATTCACAGCGCAACATATCAGTTGCTAAGGAATTTTGGGGAATTTGGTAAATGCAGCAACCATTCTTCTGAATTCAGGGATGAATGAAAATGTCTCATTAAACAGAATTGACTTATGCAGGTATCTGCAAATAGGCATTAAAAATTTTCCCTGTAACTGGGGATTTCCCTAATGGTAATAGGGGAGTTCCCAAACGATGGGCCCTAGCCTGGCGGAAACACTGATCTGTACCCTTTTCCCTCCAATAAAATAGATTGAGTTGAAAACAACCTCATCCTGATCGAGAATGTCTTGCTTCACCATGCACATGTAATAATGGATTGACTTAGTATTATGAACTTTATCACAATATATGTAAGGAAGTAAATAGGGCCGAGGTACTTGAATCTAGAAAAAAATCATTTTATATTTTGTATATTTGTTTCATTCACAACTGTTATGTCATTTCTCAACTATAAAAAAAACAACAAATTATCTAATTTAATATGGTATGTACTTAGTGCAGGAAGTATTTGTCAAGCTGTAAGTTTTGATAGATGTCTGTAGCATTTTTGCATTTTGGAATGACAAGACCTGATCTGATATTTACTGCTGAGGGCACTAGTAGGTCAGTAAAGGCAGTGGATACATGCTTTAAAAAGATGTGAAATAAAATGTTTTCCTTCCTTTTGAAAGTGGCTGATTTCTACACCATTACCCATACTAATTGTTTTTGAAAATAACAGATTTTTAAAGCGAGTTTAAATATTTGAGTTTGTTGAGTGTTCCTTTCTGTTGGGCGGGAAGAATTTGATGAGCGAACTGAAAAGAAAAAAAGGTCATAAATACTAAAGAGTTTATTTTCCAACTGTCAATCATTTGAGTCTGTTTCATGGAAGGGATTAATTACAGGGTTGGCAAAGTGCTGAAAATTTTCAGAAAACTGAAAATTAAACCTGGAAAACATATGCAGAACACTTTAATAACAGAGAAAGGAGAAACTAGAAAGAATAATGAAACAACTTTAGACTTTCACAGAGATCTGAATTGTAATCATAGTGTCGGCTGCTGCCATCCAAGTAAATATATAATGTGTTGTGAATTTATTAGAAGGTCCTTCTGTTTATGACATACTGTTTCAAATTTGATTTTGGTTTTGAATTTCATGCTGTCATGCACTGATAGGTATTCTGTATTTATACTTGGTGACTGAATTTAGTAACATATAGGAACAGTATTTGTTAAATATATTTACAAATGTAGGTCACAGACCTCGGTTTTTGTTTCACATTTTTTTTTAAATCAGTAGTTGATAATTTATATTACAACATTTTTTTTCAGAAATATTAATATACATCCATGTGTGTATTTATCATGTATTTATTGGTTGCTTTTATATGAAATGGCTTAAATTTTTTTTTTCTCTGTCGCAATCTGGCAGACCACTTCTATGAAGCCAGTGATTCAAACGTTTTTTTGAACCTCAGCATTATATATGTTATTCTGAGAAAAACTGTACTCGTAAAACTTAGAATGATACCAAAGTTTTTAATCACCATTTAAAATTATTTTAAATGATTTTAGCACTAACTTTAAAGCATTTGAGAGAATCGATTGTTAGTGACATGAGATATGTATTCATGTATGTTTTATCTTGCGATCATCAGATGAGTGCAAAATTTAGAGAAAAATATTTAATCAAGAGCTACAGCTGGGATAAATAGAAGACGAATGAAAAGATGTATGCTAGACATATCCATTTGATCATTTTGAAATTCCAAACCCATAAATAAAGACTTTGCTTATACATCGGTATGAAACTATTTCAGTTAGCTGAGATAGAAACTCCCGTTTTCAGCAAGTGTCAGGTCAGGGCTAGTTCAAGGAGTGACCAGTGCACACATTTGTAGTGACCAGTGCACACATTTGTAACAAAACATTCTACATATAGCATAGTAAGTCTGAGCTGAACTTGAAGCTGAAACAGGTTGTTAACTAAAAATTTTGAAGTGGGAAAGTTTTTGTTAGAGGTTTAAATGTTGAAAGTGAATGAAAAAGACAGAAGTGCTTCATAGGCAGTAGCTTCTTTCCTTTCAGTATCTTTGTCTACACAAGGATTGTTTAGCTTTCTTCAGTAGTGATAATGACATATTTTGGCACTGGTCACTGGCATTCTGACAATATCGGCCAATGTTTTTAGCCAGGTATCCAGACTGATGCACTGAAGAAAAGGTGATGGTGGGAGACGAACTCGCGACTTTCAGATGTCAAGTCCATCATTTTCATCAGGCTGTGTTGGTGGGGGAGGAATAGAGAGTTGAACAATCACTCCGTGAAAGCCGTAATTGAACAATCAAGCACCCAGTGAAAGCCAGTGATTGAACAATCACTCCATGAAAGCCAGTAATTGAACAATCACTCAGTGAAAGCCAGTGATTGAACAATCACTCAGTGAAAGTCAGTAATTGAACAATCACTCCATGAAAGCCAGTAATTGAATAATCACTCGGTGAAAGTCAGTAATTGAACAATCACTCAGTGAAAGCCAGTAATTGAACAATCACTCAGTGAAAGCCAGTAATTGAATAATCACTCAGTGAAAGCCAGTAATTGAATGATCACTCGGTGAAAGCCAGTAATTGAACAATCACTCAGTGAAAGCCAGTAACAACCTTCTGTCCAGCGTTTCAGTATTGTTATCACCTACAATCATGAAATTTGAATGTTTTGACTGGTCCTTTGGATGGATCTCTACACCTGAACATGTGACATTTGTCACACCATTTAAAGCAAAATGACCGAATTCCAGTCTTTAAGAAGGATTAAGTTATTGGAGTCTAGTGCTCAAGTGATCTGAGTCTGCCAGTGAGTGAGAGAAAATTTATTTTATGGACAAAAATATTTAGTTAAGAGAGTGTGTGATTTGAACTCACAACAGGCTTAGATCAGCTGTGTCCTAGTCTCTATCATGAATGCACCAACTGCTGAAAATTGTGAAACTTCCTCCTGAGATTCCACAGCTTAACCCTTGTAATGCTATGGTAGAACCAATTCTTACCTTCATTTCCCTATGCTGGGTGTGACTGTAGAACACTTTACATGCCAATACCCTCTGTATGAGGTGGCAGTCAAATTTTGCAGCCCAATATCTGTTGATCAGCCAGCAGACAATACAAGCAGCGGTCATTATCCGTAACAGTGGCGGTGCAGCCGGCAGGAGGCTGGACCCGAGGTGCCTCCCACCACTAGAGTTAACTCACTGAAGACTTGACAGTTTTTAAATGACATGGAAGTAATATGTGAAACTATGCAGTTTCCAGGAACAAGTCTATGATATAAAACATGAAAGAGTTGGACGGGCATAGTGAATGTGCAGGGCATTTTATTAGATGGTTGCTACTAAGCCATGTGTGAGGAGGAGAACCTCATAGCATGCTGTTAGTTTTTGGCTGGTGTGCAGTAGAGAACACGGTTTCATGATTTCAGTTTTCAGTGAGTTAACTCTATGCACCTAGGAGAAATGTTTCATAACAGTTACCACCATGGAAAAAGACATATTAAAAAGCAACAAGTCTAGATCAGACTGGAAAAACATGACAAGGCAACTTATATATTGAACAGAAATCCCTATGTTAATCATCGTGTCAGATAATTTTGCAAATGGCTACTGCCGTCCCTGAGTACTCATTTTGTCACAAAGCAAGGTCACAAGGATTTGTGCACTAGATATCTAGAAATAAATGAGAGGTTTTAATTTTTGAAGTCAGAGGTCACCCTTCACAGCATTTCAGTTTATATTTTCAAGAGTTGTGATGTCGTATTATGGTGAGCATTAGTTTTGTTTTTTAAAGCTGATTTGAAAGAAATTTAACTTGTATATTATATACCGTCATATATTTATTTGCATGCTGATGTATTTATGTGTGCACATTTTGGGTACACGCATTATATGTGCTGCATCTGTATATATGTAAATGTATATGAAATTAAATATGAGAGTACCGTATGAATAGATGAAGCGTCTGCGGGGTGGGAAAGTAGATGAAGAAATATAATAGGTCGATAGGATCGGAAGACTGCAGGGATTTTTTTTTGTTGATTTGTTGTGGTTTTTAGGTGATCATGGAAAAGTGGATAAAGAGATACATTAGGTTGTTACAAAGACAGTAAGGATGTCTTTTTCTTTCTCATTTGTTTGTGACTTTGCTGGTGATCAGAACAAAGTTTTGTTATGGTGCATCAGTATTGTGATATTGAAAGCAATATGTCATAGTTTGGGTCTGGGTATTGTGTTTTATATCATGGCAGAATAATCTTGAATGCTACCTCCTTGCTCTGAGAACATATCAGAAGGCATCAACTACTTGAAACCATGTTCGGGTATATTTAATGATATTACTATAATCAGAAAATCTGACGTCGTAGTATTTTTTGTAAGAATCAGTTTTATGATCAGCTTGCAATCAAATCTTTAAGAATTGGGTGTGTCTGATAATAAGTTTTCAATCAAATCTTTAGGAACTGGGTGAGTATGATAATAAGCCTTCAATCAAGTTTATAAGAACTGGACCAGTCTGATAATAAGCTTTCGGTGAATTCTTCAAAACCTGGAAAACTCTTTGAATTTCACAGGAAAATATAGTGACATGGATAGTTCTTGGAAGGTAAAAACTTGCCGAATCTGGAAAACCAGTGGAAAAGTTTGACCTACGTCCCTCTGAATACAAAGGCACTTTAAATTTGGTACTTAAATCTTTAGGAATTTTCACCACAGTGTGGTGAAATTCTGTTTCATCTGTTGCATATGAATTGCCTGTTGTTAACTGGTCTGGCTTTTGGCAGAATCTTGAAGATATATTGGAAAAATCTAGTTACCAGCTCTTCAAAAGTGTAATTCCATTTATAGAATAAGGAAAAAGAAAAGACTGGTCCATTCTTGTGGCTTGATAAGTCCTGACTTCTACTGACATTTCAATATTGCAGATCAATAAAGAAATAAAATTTTCATACTCGTAAAGCTTTAGGTCCAACTTTGGATGGCCCTTTTCTATTATTATCATACATACAGACGTATAATATAACTCTACAATGCTAAAATTACTAGAAAATTAGACACTTAAAATGCAACTCCCTTTTTGTGTAATTTGTATAAGGAATTAGAAATCCTCATGATATTGTTATATTCCAGTTAATTTGACTCTTGTGTAAATTCTGATTATGTTATCACAATCAGACCAAAATTCTGATCAGAGGCTGCATGTGATTGAATAACGTGCGATAGTACCTTCTAGTTCAGCACTGATAATATAGAATTGTTGTAAATAAGAGTGGAGAACAATAGGAGGATCAGTGAAGATGAAGTTGAGCCAGAAATTTCTTTTAGAGTCATTATTCCTTCCGCAACCGAGGTTAGCCAACTTTAAGGCAGGAGAAGCACTTTGCCACGTCCAACATTATTGCGGTTACGCATGTTTGGAGTATGAAATTGATTAGGTATTTACTAGTTTTGATTGATTGCCGCTTTGTTATAAGAAAATGGTCCATCTGCTCTATCATATTATGTTTTCAGATGAGGCCACTTTGTTATGACAGTGTGGTTTAGAGGACAGAGGTAGGCGTTGGGATCGGGGTAATGGGTAGTAATTACTGGGCGTAATATTCTCATGTTTCGTCTTGTTGTGAAAGAGAAATAATGTTTAGATAAGGCAATATATCATATTGTGATAAACAATAGTAATTGAAACATAGAAAATATAAATAAACTTTACTTCTTACTTTGTTGTACTCACTTTCGCATAATTCTGGTGTTTGGTCTTACGTCTGTGTTAAATTCCTCACTCTGTGATCGAAAAGTTTGGATTTTGTTTCTGAAATTTTATTTGCTTTTTGGTTAAAATTTTACTTTAAAGATATAATAAGCTTCATGTATTTCAGTTTTGTGGGAGCAAAAAAACTGTTGCAGTTACAGTACATGAGGAATGGGAATAAGAGGTGTAAGTTATTTTGACCTTTTGCATGGAAGGTATTGTTTCTTTGAAAGAATATTGTGATTAAATGAAAAGTGCGATAAGGTGTTTTGTTATGAACTGGACTAAACTCTCATTGTTTTCTGACCAGCTCAATACTTGTGGTATTTCTTTAAGCCCCTAGTTAGATCTATTTGTTTTCCCTTATTCCTTCTTGTAATTTTACCCTTCTTTGAAATTGCTCTACAGTTTGTATTCTCTTTGATTCTCTCCGCAGCAAGTTACCGATCTGAATATTTGACATAGTGAAATGCAATAAGTCCAAAGCAGTTTCAACCTCTGCAGAATTCAGTGGGAAAAACAACAATCTTTGTTTTGTTTTGTTAATTTACAGAAGTCAGTCATTTATTTTGGTAATGCAAGGGCTGAAAAAAAACAAAACTGTCTTGAGGATAATCTCTAGGAAAATTGCCGTTGAGTAATTTCTAGGAAAATTGCCTTACGGATAATTTCTAGGAAATTGCTGTAGAGATAATTTTTAGGATGTAGGACAAATAACGATTAGTCTGTGTTGGTGGGACAAATTAGCCCGTGGTGGCCTAGGAGTCATTCATCATGGCTAGACCATGCTTCTTATTAATCAGTTTTAGTCATAATGCTAATTTTAACAAACTGTTCTATATGCTTGTGCTGTGATTGCTTTCTGCCATATTCTGATAATGATCAATCATCGCTTGCCAGTTAGGATTATATTGTGCATCCTTTTTTTTTATCTTTTCCATTTGTAGAAAGCTCACTGAAGGGAAATTTTGTTTTTGCTATTTTTTCTCTTGTACATGACAGTATGAAATCAGTATACTGTATATACATATGTATAATGAGATAAGCAAGTGACTCTTTGTCATTCCTGTCATCCCATGTTATACCGGACCTGCGAAAGAGAATGCTGAAAATATAATGATATCAAAGTGGAAAAAGGCAATTTGTCTTTGGTTTAATTTATATGTCTGCTGGTTAATTTATATATCTGCTGGTAAGTTAACTATGTAAGCGTTCTGTAAGCAGTTGCAGAGTTGGATGTCTCTATGATGGTGAAAAACGAGGTCATCGCAGTTTTTTTCAGACTCAGAATTTAGTTCATCGCTTAACAGTGATTTTGATGCATTCTGTCCTTAGCTTAGGTATGTAGGTCGATAGCTCAAGTTTTGACTACTTTTGTCCGTTTTGAGATTTTTTTTTCCCAGTCGTTATTGTTATTACACTTTCTCATTTATGACTTGTTTCAAGATACATGTTTGTTTCGCAAGGATTTCAGAACCCTGAACTAGTTTTTATCTCCACTTTCTAACATATATCTCAGTTATATTTGTTCTGGTTTTAGATGCTGTTTTTTTTTTGTTGTTGTTTATTTTATTGTTGTGTGTTTGCTCACAATGAAGGGGTTGAGTGATAATATTCCACAGCGGCTCAGTGCATAATACTAAGGTACTATCTTGGCTTGTATTCCTAATTATGTAGGCCCTTTTTGCCCTGAGCTGTATTTCTTCACTCTCTTGATATTCTATGTTTTGTTTTCTTCCTTAGCACATTTGCTCTGCAGTGTACATATTTGTGTACATAGCATACAAAGCCTATCAGGATATTGAAACCCCTAAGCCTGTGATACAAAGAGTGTACATAGAAACACCAGATTGTTTACGTTGATAATATTGAATATATACTCCTAGAAGAAATAGAGTGATGTGTTGTGACAAACAGCCTTGTCTGACATGATACAGGGAAGTTAAACTGTTACCTGCTTCTGAAAGTTTTATTGTTTTGTCAGTAAAATGCCCATCAGTTCAACGGTAAAGACAAAAAATAAAAAGTGGAAGTAAACTGAACTGTTAAGAGCTCAGCACAGGATCTGATTAAGTCAGTGGACCGGCTTCTTAGGCCTAATCCTTTTACTGCCAAGGATCACACATAAAAATATTTCAGATTCAAGCTATAAATCAAAAGCATTCAAGATCTTCATAAAGTAACCTATTTTTACCAAGGAAGGGACGGTATTGAACCAATAGAACCACTAACTAATAAAGTGTTACAGGAATGCAGTATCTTCCTTCTTCTGAAACATTGCTATTACAGGCCTGAGCTCAGACATATGGCAGTTTAGGGGTTAACATCAGTCAGTAGTAGAAAAGAGGCGACAGTGTCCTATTCTTACAAGATAACTCTCTTGCTGTAGGTATAGCATGGCGGAGCCCGGGAATTTTCCAGAAAGGGCTGTTTGTTGCAGCATGGCAAGTAGAGTGTGCTGTGACGTCGTGTGACATCCTGGCGTTGACATCATCAGGGCATCTATATTTACTTCATTGCTACTCCTCCCCCTTCGCCCCATCTCTGATTTATTTCATATCTCATGAGTCATCAGTCCGGATGTGTGAGGGCCCATAAAACAGTTTGGATTGTTTGGTATGCACTCTGATATTGCAGTGTTGTGCTCCACTCCACTGATTAAGAAAAGGATTTAAGAGAAAATGTATGTCAAGAAACAGGGTTGCCGTTTTGCCGATAATTATCGGAAATCCGATATTTTTTTCCTATTGGATAAGAAATACTTCAAATACAAGGGCAAAGTGGGCATATATGATAACATAAATTTGCGAGGATATCGGGCCGTCGCAAAATTTTCAATTCATTTTTTGGTCAGCTGCTGGCAACCCTGAAGACAAGTGACTTTCACTGTTTACTATCTCCCTAGGTATATGGCGCAGGAGTGATTTTCAGTGTGTTCCTACACGATTTATGGGAGTGGGGATGGGATGACATTGCACAGTGAAATTTTCACAAGATGGCCTTCATTGTAGGAACAGTATCCTCTAAAATGATCATTTGACCCTTTGACCTGAAATGTAGGTCTTGCGCAATCAAATATCCAGATAGAGTGAAACCAGATTTGGTGACTCTTTTGAAGTGAATGAAACAACATGTCTTGTCCTTCAAAACTAGTTTTAACAAGTTAGTCAGAAAAGCAAGCATTTCATGAACACTTAATCCTCTAGTGCCCACTGGTCCATATTTGGCAACCCAACTTCAAGGGTCCAGTATGGAGTGGTCCAAATATGACACAGATGTTTCAGTGCCCGGAGGTCCAAATTTGACCCAAAATTTTTCACCTATTAACTATTGACATTGTTCAAAATCAATGTTTTATATGTATTTTGGATGGCATTTGAAGTGTGCATGTGAATTTTCAGAATCTTCCTACCAGTATTTCTCTGCCTGGGCACTAGAGGTTTACATGAATGAAAGCATGATTTTGAGGTAGTAATAAGTTGTTTGTCCACATCAGGATACAGTGCCACTCAGATAGAATGTAAAGGCCATTTGTAGCAGTTTCTGGGATTAGCTGGACTATCCCACAGAAGTGATTATTTAATATTGGTAACTTTGGTGTTTTTGTAAAAGTCACATACTGGAAGTGAAGATATTACCGACATAGAGCATGCTCACGGTCAGCATTGAGAATATGAATCAAGATCAGGGCCCATGTGCCCTCCTGAAATTTCAGGAGCTCCTGGAAGTTGGTTTGGGGACAAAATCTCCCGGAAATATTCATAGATCTGAAATTTCCTCATGGAATCTCCTAGCAAATAGTTGCTTTAAAAACTTGTGCAAATTTTTATGACTGAAACTGCAGAGATTGTCATAAAATCCATCTTGAATCATGCATGATAACTATTTGAAAGTATTGGAAAAAATCTGTTGGAATTCATTAGGAAAATTTTAGAAATCTGCTGCTGGAAAATGATTTTCTAAATAGGGCATGAATTCAGCAAGTTACTTGTCTTCACTCTGTGCCCTTAATGTGTGCTCATGGGAGGGATGATGAATAATGTTTCACTTGCCGAAGCTGTATCAGCATTGAGTCACCCTATCTTCTGTTTAAGGGTGTGTGTTGTGCGTGTGAATGTGTGTTGTGCATGTGAGTGTGTGGATGCATGTGCATCTGTCGTGTGTAGTGCTCGTAAGACATGTAGACTGAACTGTATTATACTTGTGCCATGAGAGAGACAAGAGTGCTCCTTTGTACTCACATATCTGTGTCAGGGGAAAATGATACAGCACAGTTGTCTTCATTGGTTGACTTAAGTGAATATGTCGTGCTGTATGCAAGACTATTATGAGCACTTCAACTGTATATTTATTCACTGTTATCTAATGACTCTGCAGGTCAGGAAGAAACAAATGGAAAATTTTATGTCCAGTTTGCAGCACCATACTGATGTGGTGGAACACAAGCTTAACTCTTTCACCACATATACCTTATGTGTGATTTTGATCATACCTTTTCACATATTCTGCTATGCAAGGACAAAACACAGTATTATTTGTCGCTTTGACTATACAGTGTTTTGTCTTTGCACAGCAGTTAAACTGTGTTGATGTTTAACATTGTTTTCCTCACTTTACTTTCATTGCAAATTTTGAAATCACTTTGTAAAGGAATGTCACATAGGTTCTGATGAGGATATTGAAATTCATATGAACACTAAAATCCTTAAGTGACAAACAGTTTTATCAGGACTTAGATCACTTCATACCAATGAAAAGGCTGCATGCCTAAATGAATTTCTCCAGACTTTCTTCTTGTGGAATACAGGATTATGCATCATCATCCTTGGTACAGAAATAAGGAAAAACAGGCATTCTCACGATTCAGGCCTATTGGGTGTGTTTATGTGTTAAGGGTACGATCTGTAACAATGTTTATTTGGGTTATTTTAAAGAGGGAAGAGGGGAGGGAGGTGGTGTTGCTCAGTATGCATGATTGTTTGACAGTGATCATCAGTATCTAGATATGTGAATGAGAGTGCATATAACTGTGTTGAGAAAAGAGGATGAAGGGATGTTGAATTGTAACTATGTTTAAAGTAATATATCCTGATGTCCGTAATCAGCCAGGCTAAAAGTGTTGTCTCGATACACATGAACAGTATTGTGCCTCTTATTTAGACATTTTTAAGTCAACGAAATATTTACACCATGTTACTGCTTGATTTGTTACATAATATCATGCTGATAATAATATTATTATTGTCTTGTCATGTTTGTGATACTGAAATTCTCATCATTGGCTGCAAATATTGTCGTATGTTTCTGTGCATATTATATATTGGAGATACGACTTTGTTTGCAGAGTTTGCTGAGATATAGCTTGAAATTTTTATCACTTTATAGTAGAGGTTGGAGATCCTGAAGCATTCTTGAATTTTACCGTCGTGTGTGTTTTGAGATATAAGTAGTTTATAAGACATTTTGTAGTGCACTGTAAATGTTATCGTTTTTAATGAAAGAGTGAGACATTACAAACTTAAGGTTGATGATAAGGAATTGAAAGGCCAAGAAACGTGTTAAGAATTTTGTAGCTTATGTTAGTGGAGAGTCAATACCAAAGGTCATTAAAATATGCAGGGCGGTCAGAGACCTGGAAAATTTTTCTGGAAAATACCTTGAATTATCACAAAGTGACCAACCCTTAAGGAACAAATTATGGAGCATTCAAGATACAGCTCTGGGGTTCATAACTTGGTGTGGAACTACTCTCAAATTATCACAAAGTGACCAACCCTTAAGGAACAAATTATGGAGCATTCAAGATACAGCTCTGGGGTTCATAACTTGGTGTGGAACTACTCTCAAATTATCACAAAGTGACCAACCCTTAAGGAACAAATTATGGAGCATTCAAGATACAGCTCTGGGGTTCATAACTTGGTGTGGAACTACTCTCAAATTATCACAAAGTGACCAACCCTTAAGGAACAAATTATGGAGCATTCAAGATACAGCTCTGGGGTTCATAACTTGGTGTGGAACTACTCTCAAATTATCACAAAGTGACCAACCCTTAAGGAACAAATTATGGAGCATTCAAGATACAGCTCTGGGGTTCATAACTTGGTGTGGAACTACTCTCAAATTATCACAAAGTGACCAACCCTTAAGGAACAAATTATGGAGCATTCAAGATACAGCTCTGGGGTTCATAACTTGGTGTGGAACTACTCTCAAATTATCACAAAGTGACCAACCCTTAAGGAACAAATTATGAAGCATTCAAGATACAGCTCTGGGGTTCATAACTTTGTGTGGAACTACTCTTCCAGCATCAACCAGAGTGAAAATTCGTTGAAGTGCAGATGAATTTCCAAGTATTAAAAAGTTGTAGTATGTTGGTTGCAATGATGTGATCATGCAAAATATGTAAGACCATACTAGGGAAAAGGCATGGATTTTTTTTTCCAACCTTCTTTGGCAATCCTGAATATGGTGTAATAAGCACATCGGTGACATAACATTGATAGGCACTGCTCTGAAGAGAGAAGCCGAGTCAAGGCCGCCTATGTAGCGAAAGAAAAGTTGATGTCTATGTTTCATGTATTTACCAAATTTTGGGCCTTGCTAAAAAGGGAAAAAGTAGTTGGCATTTGGCAAGCCACTAATGGTAGAGTGATCTGCATTCATATTGTTTATGAAGCTTTGGTAACCTCTCTAAAACAGTATCATTGAAATAAGTCTCTCTTTTTAAACCATATTATCAGAGAGATAGGAAACGCTCTTATTCAGATAGCAAAGCAGGAGAAGACCTTGAAAGGAAGATATCCCTGTATAACAAGCCTCAGCCTTGCTACTTCCTGACATTCTTTTGTTAGGCCATACTTGGGCATAACTCCCAAGTGTCCTTTTGTTGAGTTTTTATCAGGGAGGAATGAAGTGGAAACGCTCCCGGGTTCCACAGAGGCCAAAGCTATTGAAGACAATTAACACACAGTAAAATTGCAGATAAGAAACGGCTTGTGAGGCGAGCATATTGCTGTGTGATAAAGGCATTGTTTACTGGCAGCCTATTGTACAGTTTGACAAACTTAAGGTTTTGTTGGGTTTTTTTGGGTGTTTTTTTGGTTTTTTTTGCTAGGAAAAGTGGAATATGACTTAAGTGAGAAACATCTTCCTAACAGGGCCTTGCTGGGATTTCCACACTTTGGGTTTACTACAGGCATTAACCCAGATAATGTTAAGCAGGATTGGAGAAAGAAAAAAAAAATATGGAATGGACGGGGGAGGGTGTAAATGTAAATACAAGAGCAAATGAACATGCGCCTGTTTAGTAAGAGATAGATCCAGACATGTTTGGTCTCTTCAAGGAGAGATGGCCTGATTATTGTTTTTAAACTTCCTGACGCCATTCTTTGTAGTGCTGAAAATTCCTACCTGCCTGTCTGCTCACAAATGTATGATTATGTTGTTTTTTTTTGTTTTTTTTTCTTTTGGTTTGCCCTCTGGGCAGAATGTATTCTAAAACGCCCTCTCTTATGCTGGTAGTTAGGAGTTTTAATTTCACTAACAAGACCAGTTGACATGCTAGTGGTCAGTTGTTTCGACCACTTGTTAGTCATTAAACGTTATATATACACTATTGTAATTATGCTTCAGTAATGGCGTAAGTCAGACTTTGCCAAAAAACTACTGCTTATGGAATCGAGGCCTACGTTGACATGTTAACACCCCCCCCCCNTTAACCCCCCCCCCCCCAACAACAAAAAAAGTGTCTACAGTTTCTCTCCAAAATTGTAATCACAAAGATGTCTTCTTGTTGTTTGCCTTTGCCATGTACACGGTTTTTCCCAAGTTTTTCTCAAAATTGTGAAAACTGAATTACGCCATTATTGAAACACAGTAACGCTATGTCGTTACACACAGTAACGCTATGTCGTTACACATTTATATACATGTACTAACAAACAGGTCGTCTCGACACCCAAGAGGAGTTAATCTGCTTGCTGATATAGGAAGAGCCTCTTTAGCAAAGGTAGATAATAGAGACATCCGGTGAAGTGTTGCACCCAAAGGATGTCTATCCGTGCTCAGAACATAGGGTGAATATATTTTGTTTGTTTTGTTGAATTGCTTCATTTTATGTTTACACCAGTAATATTTATACATTATTGATCAAAACAATACATGTTTTTAGTTAGATATCAAAAAAATATACCGTTATGAATCCGCCCATTTTCCTCTTTTTATTTTGTATTTTTAGTTTGCCTTGTAGATACATGTATTTGATAATGTTATTGTCATGTTTCAGATTTTTAAAAAAAATGTTTTTTGTATAACGGCTGAGAGATCGAGTAGGTTGTCAACATAGAACAATCTTTATCATGGTCAGGGTTCTTAGTTCTAGTTTCCAGTATGTTTTGTTTAAACAGTCAGATCTCACCAACTTGAACTTTATTGGCATGCGGTAGTTTTCCACTAAGATCCGGCTGGGTTCGGCTGAGACCCCCGTTTTTTGTCGGTGAAATGGAATTTGTTTTCCTCTATACAATAATCCTATTAACATCCTGGCTGCAGCAACTTTTTTTTTTAAATCCTAGGTTCCCCTGACTCCTTCATTTCTTGTGGGATTTTAATCAGGAATGTGACATGTCACTAATTCAGAGAACTTTACAGAATGTTTCCCTGAATTTCGAGTCGGTGAGGCCCGACTGTATGCAGATACTTTGTTTTTCCCTCTTGTGCACTCTGTTCTCAGCGACAGTACAGGTGATCGTGCGTTTCAAAAGTTTTGGCTGCACTGGAGGTGCTTGTCAGTTTGACTTGTGATGTTTAGTGTGTTTCATAACTGTTGGCTGTCCTGGGGGGGGTGCTTGCCAGTTTGGCTGACGATGTTTAGTATGAAGACAGTAAAACTGATGACTTCACTGCCCGCTAATTTTGGCTTGGAGGAGCTTTTAAAGAAAGACGCTTTCAGGGAGGCACGAGATGACGTCATTGTCATTATAAAATAGTCCTCTTTTTTCACTTAGCTGTCATTCTTTTCTCCTTCACATTTTTTTTTTGTTGGTTGATTTGGTAATCTTGTTCGCCTAACAAGTTTTTTTTTTAAATTCAGTTAGTCTGCATGCTTTAAACAAAACATATAACTTAAACCTCCAGATGTCGCTTGGCAACCTTTTTTTTTTCTTCCTAAGACTTCCGCTTTCAAACCTCCACTTGCCACTTTTAGGTCTCGTCTACCAAGATGGTCGTATGTCACATACTTCTCAATTACAGATGCGACTTTGTGTTTGACCTAGAACTGATCAGTGTGTTTAGGAGTACGTCAAATAGCTAATGACAATTTGAGGTGTGCTGCCACAGGAGGGACAGCATGCTTGAATTTCATTAGCAGCACACACGTGTTTTGACCTAGATTTGACCAGTGTGTTTGTGTGCATGCGTGTGCAAATTCTAGACGTCACGATCCAGGTGTGCACCCTTTTCTCATTTCTGCCATGTCCAGCGTCTTTACAACTGGTCGCATTTTACGCCCACGTTGCTACAAAATGACCTGAAGTATGTAGTGAAACTGTAATGCAGGTAGCCCATTTTGTCAAGATACGGACGTAAAGTATGGCTTATTGTGTACACAAGACGTTTCATCCTTTTCTTTTTGGTGGTTATTTTTTTTTCCACTCCATTGAGGACTGAAAAAAAACCACCATGTTCGCTGCTTATTCCTAGAGGATATCCGAACCTTTTTCCTCTTCTATTTTAATGCTTTCCTTAAAGGAAACGAAGAATAAATAAAAATCATAATATTGCATTAATGACATCGGGTCTCTGTTGATTTTTTTTTGTCTTGTAAAATTGTGTCATGTGAGTGAGTGAAAGAGAGAGAGAGAGAGAGTGTGAAAGAAAGAGAGATGCATCAGAACATCGAGGCATAATACCGTACAATGGAACCTCAAAGATAAGTATATTCTTGATGAAGAAAAAAGTATTTTTCTTATTGAGATATACTTATTATCGAGATCAGGCTGAACAACGGAATGAGAAATGAAAATGGATCCGTGTATGTGAAACTGCTACTTAATAACAAGATATTCTCATTAAATGTGTATTTGATATTGAGGTTCCCCCGAAGACTATAAAGTAACTAGCCTTATAATGTAGTCTTTGGCTCCACTGTAATTTATGGTAGAGTTGACGATGCATAATCACAGACTGCCTAACTACTTAATTATATTAATATTATTGCAATTTCTTAAACATATGCTACAGACTATCTGGTTAAAGACAACCTCCTGTTATTGGTAACTTGTTTCCATTAGATTATCATGTAGAGGTGTGATTAAGCAGAATTGACTGTAGGTGGGAAAGAGACCAGCATTTCTGTTTTTTTCAGAATCATAATTTGGGTTAGAAACACCATTACCCATACCATAAAAAGGACTTCCTCAATGGTTCTCACAAGAGATCGCTTTTCAAGGCCAAAAATCCAGTAATCACCGTGAAGCCAAGAAAGCTGATCTACCACAGCATGTTTTGCAACATCACGGGTAACTCAACCATCACCACCACCACCACCACCACCAACAACAACAACAACTTCAACAATTCTTCCACCACTTCCATCACAGCCAAATCCACAATTTTCGTGACAACACCACTACCACTACCATCCACCAACAAGTCACCAAGAGCTAAGATCAGCAACAACAACAACAAGATCAGCAACAACAACAACAACAACACTATCATCACTTCCAGTACAGCCAGTGCCACCGCTTTTCAGGACTCATATTCACTTGTCAACAGACACTAACACCGACAGGATGAACAGAGTTTCAACGCTTGTCTCTTGGTGGAATTATCTAGGGTTTGAACCCTGTTAGAATCAGGTCTCTCTTTGAGTATTATTCACGGTTCACGGGTGTTTGAAGGCATCCAGTTGTTGGCGTCTGACATATTCATAACCCGGCTGAAATGTGACATTGAGACCAAGCACATTGTACATTTATGACCAACACGTATTAAAATTTAACAAACACCGTCACTACCATTTACTACTGGTTACAGGCCTGTAATTGTACTTTTACTACTGGGTCCTACACAGACCTGTAATTGTACTTTTACTATTGGGTCCTACACAGACCTGTAATTGTACTTTTATTATTGGGTCCTACACAGGCCTGTAACTGTACTTTCGTGATTGAATCCTGCACAGACTTGTAATTGTACTTTTACTATTGGGTCCTACACGGACCTGTAACTGTACTTTCATTATTGAGTCCTGCACAGACTTGTAATTGTACTTTCACTAATTGGTCCTACACAGGCCTGTAATTGTATATTCACTATTAGGACTGTAATTGTATATATTCACGATTGGGTCGAACCACTTTTAGGGATTATATTTCACCTCCCTTTTTCCCTCTATTGGTTACCCGGCTTCCAGTGATAAGGGCTCCAGGAGGCAAATTTTGAATTAATGGGAAACTCTGTCCATTTTAATGGATTTTGCCAGGCACTTTTAAGCCCTGGGCTGGAACTGCCAGGTCAAGGATGTGCTCAGGCGGATGAGAAGGGGTTTGGCGTTGATCAGTTAAAAAGGTAGGGTCTGTTTATAAATAGCAATCAAGACCAAAATTTCAATGGGCATGCTATGGTTGGATCAGTCTTAAAATTTGGCCCACATAATGAGCTTAAATCTGGTACGGGTCTGGGTAAAAGCTAAAACTTTGGGTTCAGAGCCTCAGAGGGCAGCTCAAAATGTTAATATAGCCCATAACGGAAAAAAAAGGGTTCAATCCCATTACAGGTCTGTAACCTTACTGCAGCTGCAAAATAGAACGAGCCTCCTGGCAGGGCTAAATGACAGATAAATCATAGGTGTAATACAAGATGGAAACGGAGCACTAAGCAATAGAAATCAAGTANGCCCATAACGGAAAAAAAAAGGGTTCAATCCCATTACAGGTCTGTAACCTTACTGCAGCTGCAAAATAGAACGAGCCTCCTGGCAGGGCTAAATGACAGATAAATCATAGGTGTAATACAAGGTTGAAACGGAGCACTAAGCAATAGAAATCAAGTAGGATAAAGTGGAAAGTGCTCAAGAAGACAAATGCAGAGAGAAAATGAAAGAAGGAAAGAAAATGAATGCCGTGGGAATCGAACCTGCGACCTCTGCGTCGACACCCACCGCCTTGCCGTCAGTTCGGAATCAGGTAGACGTCTATACACGACCACGCCGCCACACCACCTTATTATTGGGTATTTTCAGTACTGTCACGTGATCAAGGAATTGTCGTTCACACTTTGGTTTGTTTACATGCTTTCCGCATGCCGGACTGCTCCTGATCAGTATCTAGCAGTCATTGCATGCGCAGTGTGTGCAATTTCAAACAAACCAAAGTGTAAGCGACAATTCCTTGGTCACATTGACGGGAAAAGAAAATACTCTGCTGTCGATACTACGTAAAACCTTACGGCCAGTAACTGCCAACATTTTTTTTAAACTTTACAGTACTGTACTTCGCGCAACCATCATCCTCATCATCATCATCATCATCATCATCATCATCATTTGTTTCACACAAAATAAAATATAATAGCGTCTACCAGTGTCCTACTATACAATTTTATTTAAATTACAAAAAGAAGCACACAACAAGAAAATGCCAAATTTTCGGAATTAAAAATTCCTTCATCAGGAATATCCTTTCAAAATGGACATCATCATTTTCCTTTTTTCAGAATGGACATCATCATCATCATCATCATCATCACTGTCAACACACATCAGCCACTGTACACACAACTGGAGTAAAACAGAACAATTTCTTATATCAATACTGACAATCAACTTATGTTTTTTATTGTTTTTTCTTAGATGCCGAATACCCAGAAATGCTTATATACACGTACATATTAATTATTATATACTCATATGCCCAGCACTAGCTCTAACAGATGCCTTTGTTTTTCTTTTCTCTCTCTCTTTTTTTTTTTTTTTATTCGCTTGATATGGAATGCGCACATCATGTGGAGGGTATGCTTGAATACACGTGAAACTTCATAAAAACTTATTCTTCATAAATCTAACTATGAAACTGTGCGTGACTGTCAGTCCCTGTGAAGTTTTGTCCCCGTCGAATCGTCCCAACAACAATATAATGTTAAAACACATTCATCTCTGTCTTGCTCATCCCGCTTATCACGTTGGTGACAGCTGTTGGGCTACTTCTCCATCTATTGAAGAGAGTGGGACATGAAAAAACATGTTACTGAATATCAATACTGTATATGTGTAGAGATCTGGGACTGCATGCACAATGCTTTCTAACTTTGCTCGCTGGCGTTAAAGAGACAGAGGTAGATATTGTGAGTCCAACTGGTTTTTATGAAATTGAAACTTGAAACGTACGTTTTTGTCCTGTCGCCCGATAGTTTCTGCTAAAACATCACTGGAGTGTCGGGAGTTCACCCTGCGCGCGCAGCAGGATTTTGAAATTGTAGCATACGCAGCTGAAAATCTCGACATTCAAGTGATATTTTCTCAAAAATTGTCAGGCGAAAGGCAATTGCATGTAGTTTATTTTTGTTACAATATAAGGATATTTTAGACTGTGAAACAAATATCTACCCCTGTCATTTAATTATATGCACAGGAAATCTCTTAAGTATCAATGATATTTCCCGGAGTTACTGCCAACGTGCAAAGTTACTAGTGTTTATTTCAGACCTTCTTTTATCCCATGATCTATGCAGCGCTTCCTCGTCACCATAACTAATACACCATTTTCCACTTTGGTGTGCCATGCGCTCTGGCGTTTTATAATTTTTGGAATCTGTGAAATCGCTGGCCGTTTTCACGATGTTTTCCAGTATCAAGAATGGAACCATGGACGTCGTTAGAGGGAAGGAATGGGCTGTAAAGACAAGCTATGCCAACTCATCTCCGCCCACCCTATTAAGTATTGGAGAAAGGATGTCCATTACCCGTCATCCTCTCTTCTACCACTTCTCCTCTTCCCCTCCCCCCCCCCCCCCCCCCCCCCCCNCCCCGCCTTTCCACTTCTCATTCATAAAATGACGTAAATAGGAAACGCTCTAACTCGGAGAGCGGGACAACAGAGGAAGATACCCCAGTCTAACAAGAGTGTCTCGGCCCTTTTGACTTCCTGACACTCTAAAGGGGCTGGGCCACACTGGGGTTTAAAAGAAACTTACTCGAAATGCGCAGCTGTCGACAGACTCAAAGATGATCATTTCTGAAAAGAAAAAGAATGGATATCTCATCAGCTGCTGTGTCTGCTATTGATCTCAATCAATAGGATTTCACTTTTTAATCGGTTTTCGCATAGAACTGGCCACCTTTAGCCTATATAATTATATGGCGTATAATACTCAGCCTTTGCGAAGATGGACGACATGTAAAGGGTTTCGTGACAAAATGCAGTATCCACCAATTCAGACTTTTCAACTTGCTTTACCTATTTTAGGTAGCTGTAGTAATACGTAATATACACGCACATTTCTATTCCCTGGAGTGACATCTCGCGTACAATTTTTCAACCTTAAATTGCACTTTTTGCTGGACGCAGACTTTTTTTAATCTGGTCTCTGTTGCCACAGTCCCCACTGGCGTTTAACGTATTTTGTCAATAAACCTTTTATCTATTGTGTGTGTTCTTTAGCCACCGGATAAAAGGAAAAAAACAAAGGTGAATGATGACATTTTAATGTATATATGCCATCTTGCTTTTAGTGGTTTCTTCTTCCGAGCACATGCTTCTTTCCGCTGCAGAAAAAACAATGAAGGTGCGGGACCAGGTTTCTGCGATTTTGACGTCTAATGGCTACTATCCAAAATCCATACTCACGTAATGTCCAGTACAAATTTAGCCCAAGATGATTACGGATGAATTGATATTTAGACTATCGGTAGGCGAAAGCGTAATCATTATGTGGTCCAAGGTACGGAAAACAAAAGACGTGGTTGATATAAAGAAAAGTAAAACTTGGATTAAGAATTTGCGTAGATTTTAACTAAAAACGACGCCATGAAAATAAACCTAAAGATATACTATTAGAAAGTACTATAACTGTTTGCCTAAAAGTACGTACAATTGATTTATTTTGTTTCATATTTCCCCATGAATGACTTGATTAAATTGCAAGTGAAAACATGCCATGTTCCATTTACGAAACAAATATGAAGACTAACAATTCTCGACCAATATTTTCATTTAGACTATTCAACCTCCCATGTACTTATTGACGGCGATGGACAAAATACTGCGACCCTTGACAAAGACACCGCTTATGCAAAAAAAAAAAAAAAAAAAAAANAAAAAAAAAAAAAAAAAAAACAATCCCAGAACGGGTAAAAGTGTCATATGTCTGCTGACCGCTAAAATTATTATGATTCATCTCCACTAATTAGTTGTTAGACACTGGCATAGCACAAATCTACGGCATAGTGAAAATAAGTTGCCATTCATTTCTCTATTCTGTGGGTAGTCCTTGGAACGGGTAAAGTTTTGGTTGGTGCGCGTCAGTCACAGTGAGGAAAGATGCACACCTTCGAGAGGCTTGTTAGAACTATTTTGTTTTCTTATTGGTACAAAGCCGGGAGAACATTTTCGGCAACATGGCGGCAGCCATTTACAGTTTCAAAATTGTTAATAGAACGTCTTATCAACGGCCTTGTGTCGGGGGAATCAAAGATGGTGTGTATACTAATTAATGACGCAACGATATAAGTATAGCAAACACCACTCGCAAGTCAGTGCGTTCTTTTCTATCTCTTCCGCATTAGTCGCAGACCTTTTGCTTTGCCTAGAGACTGATACATCCTTTGCTAAGGAAGAGTGCGGCGTCCTATTTTGTCAGACTGCAGGAACTAGACAAACACATTCCAGACCTACCTTGCCAGGAGCGTAAGACTGGCCACCAGCCCCAGAGGGATTTCCACCATAGCCATAGCCGCCACCGTAACCATAGCCGCCACCGTAACCGTTACCATCGTAATACTGAGGCTAGGAATGAGGTTTGTTTGTTTTTTTTAAACATATTTGAAGAGTGTTTTTCAAAAACTCCGTAAATGCAATTTCGTTGAGGAATTAGTTGGTAGTGATTTCAAAGATGCATTTCTGTATTAATTCATTCAAACCCATAATAAGCTCAACATATCCACCCTTGCAAATTTTACGTCATTTAACAGTACATAAAAATACATGTGTGAAGAGCAATTGCCTTAAGGTTATTTCCTTTTATTTCAGGAATATTCAGAGTCCACATACCGAGTTCTGGGAAAAACCTCTTCACATCAAATTTCACAAGTTTATTTCCATTGTAACAATATTACCAAACATGGACATAAAAATATACCTATAACTGGACAGTACATAGACAGATAGTTAATAGAGACAACCAGGCAAATGGACAGACAATTTAAATTAAAAACGTGAACAGACAGTTAGGCAGACAGACGGATACACATATAATAATAATAATCATGCCGTTTATAAGTCTCTTATCCAGGTTCATGCCCGCTCACGTGATTTCACATGATTATTACCCTAACAGACCAGGTCACTCTGGAGCTTTCTTAACTCTCTGGGGAGCATACAGTGCTGCTGCCATTTACATGCGCTGATCACTAGCATTTTGACAATAATTTAACTCATCAACATCCCAAAAGAAAATAAATTTAAATCTACCTAAGTCAAAGACTTACTTACCGGGAATTTAATGCTGATGTTGATGGTTTGGAGCGTTCACTTTACTATTTTAACTTTGAAATGTTTTTTATTTGGACACAGGGTGATTTATGAAGAAAGAATGACTTTGACAAATTTTACGACGTTTGGGGACATTTTAGTTTAAACAGATTATGCATTTTTATAAGAAGCACAGTTCTTCAAAGCACTTAAAAGCACTTATACTCCATACACAAACAAACTAGTCTACACAAAGTGGAGAAAATGGTTATGTGTGTGTGAGTCTCGTGTGAGACTAGCGTTATTACTGCTAGTCTTCTGTGCAGCTTCTGAAAACATCTCAGTCACTAAGCTACTGTTTTCATGAAATGGCGACGTGGCTGTGCCTAGACGTCTATCTGATTCCAGACTGACAGCGAAGTGATGAGCGTCGACGGGAAGGTCGCGGGTTCGATTCGCGCCACATCACTTTCTTTCCTTCTTCCATTTTCTCTCTGCACGTGCCTACTTGAGCACTTTCCCCTTTATCCTATTTTGTGTGAGCATCTGTTTGTGCCCGCCCACTCCCCACTTCCATTTCCCATTGCTCTGTTACCTTCTTGTACCTCACCTAGTCAATAGAGACAGTGTACACACACTCTTTGGCCTGCAGTAGCCTACACTAAGCTCTTCTTTATTTCAACTTATTAGAAACACGATGCAAACACCGAAGAAAATCTAAGATGAAAGAAAGCTGCACTTATTCAGCGACATTTTCACTTTTATACATAGTAAACCGTTATTTGGGTTCAATGTTGTGATTAAAAAGATATTGTGATAAAGTGAAGTCAATTCTATTTTTAATTTCTTACGTTAGGGTCTGCATTGGCCTCTCTCTGAAACAACAGAAAAAAAAAATTAGTTAGCAATGAAATACACGGAAGAGCAAAGTGGATAAATGCAATGATGGTTTTATGAAAGGCTTCAAGCGCAAGCCCACTACTGATTGTTGGTATTGACATTACGTCTTAGGTTTTTAAAGTTCATCCATATACAAAAGTACGTGGCACATGCCCCTCTTCCACTATATCCGTTGTCAAAGTTTTAATCAAACGTGCAGACTTCACCCCTTTCTCTGCGGTTTTAACAGTTTATCTGTGAGACAAGTGGACAGGTAGGTAGATGATGGATGTGGTGAGAAAAAAACAATAGGCAGAGGAGCAGGCAGACGACAGACAATAATAAAGACAGACAGACAAATAGAAAGAAGATAGACTTGCAGAGTGTCAGATTGACAGACAGACAGACAGACAGACAGACAGACAGACAGACAGACAGACAGACAGATAGACAGACAGACAGACAGGCAGGCAGGCAGGCAGACTGAAGTGATGATAGGCACGCGGAAAAGTAGAGCAAATAGACGATGGCCTGCAGAGTGTCAGACAGATGGACAGACAGACAAGCAGTCATATAGATAGACAGAGGAGCAACACATTTCATCTCACCTTTTCTCTTTCTGTTACAGGAATCCAGAAATGGAGAGAATATACAAGAACTGATTAGAAGAATATTGACTATAAGCTATTCAATACCGTCGTCGGTCATTCCGTCCGTCTGTTTGTTGGACAAGGAGTGATATGCTTTGATCTGCTATTCGTTTGAAGGTTGTCAGTCAGTCAGTCAGTCAGTCAGTCAGTCAGTCAGTCAGTCAGTCAGTCAGTCAGTCAGCCGATCAGTCAGATAGTCAATCAGTCAGTCAGTCAGCCAGCCAGCCAGCCAGCCAGCCAGCCAACCAGTCAGTCAGTCAGTCAGTCAGCAAGCCAGCCAGCCAGCCAGCCAGTCAGTCAGTCAGTCAGTCAGTCAGTCAGTCAGTCAGCCAGTCAGTCAGTCAGTCAATCAGTCAGTCAGTCAGTCAGTCAGCCAGCCAGCCAGCCAGCCAGCCAGTCAGTTAGTCAATCAATCAGTCAGTCAGTCAGTCACCTACTCCCTAATCTGGAGACTGTATAGTAGTAAATTGTCTCATCACTGCACAACAGTCAGCATTATCATTATTATCATCAGCGTAATTATCATTATCATCATCATCATTGTACAAAAGGAGAGAATTATATAATACTACTTCAATCCGACAAGTTCAATGAAAATTTAATTAACAAAGAGTAAACCAGTCTAAACGTTTCGGCAACAGGCCTTCGTCAGTAGAAATAAAATAATTAAAATAATCATTATCACCATCATCATCATCATCATTATCATCATCCTCTTCAATAATATAGAAACTCTCAAAACTGTGGCATGAAAAATTTAATAAAAGTTCCAAATTATCGTCATCATCATCATTATTATCGTCGTCGCCGTTAGAGTTGTTTTTATGGTTTTATCATCACTTCACTATAATTTGCAATCAGTCAAATCAAGTACTGATCGATTTTTTACTGATGGTAGTCCAGTTTCATTGACTATAAGATGTATCTATTTTAGATAAGTTTTTGTAATCATAAACCCTATCCTACCACCCACCCGTCACCACCATCATCAGTGGCCGTGTGTAGTCTATAATCTTTATGTTAGTTAACGCAATGCGGTAATCATGGGAAACTCCCAAAACATTAGTAGTGTTCACATTATACGTTAACTGACGTATGGATTATGCATACGGCCACAGGCGCAAACTACTACTATGCCTGACCTGGAGCGGCCAGGGATGTTCCCACAAGCAGGACCAAACCCAGAAGAAGCATGCATTGCCACCTTGCCATTGTCAGGATGTCTTTTTATTTATTTGGGCTCTGAAAGAAAATACGCAAACAAAATTTCATCATAAACATTAGCTTTAATGTCATGATCCTATTGTAAATTATGCATTACATTAACAATTCAGTCTAGTCTTGTGAACTTGACAGGTCAAGAACAGGAGCCACAAAATAACTCTAAGGATAAACTGCCAACTATATAATTTTATTCTTTTCCCCTTATCTTCTCCTCCTTTCTTCTTCTTACGAATCTTATCCGTCGTCCTCTATTTTTTTTTCATAATATCCTTCGTTCTTTCTCTTTATTTTTCGTTTCCGGGCACGGCAATATTATGTTATTATAACGGTGCGGATTTAATCTAGAGATACGCCTTCTGTATGCTGAACAACCTCCCAGCCTCAAGGTAAGAAGATGCCAACAGCACCTAGCAAAAAAATATGCACTGGTTGTAACAATTCGGACTTTGGATAATGTAACCCTGTGGGTTGTCTGGGGACAGCAGAGATGTTATATCATTATGACAGACACTTGAAAGACTGGTTTAGTGGAATAATAGAGTATCGTATGATTTAATATGGTCTGTAGGACGGTGCAGTCTTCCTTTAAATAGTCCCTATAAAATCAGTAAACTGGCCATGGGGAGGGGGTGAATGGGTTGGATTTGAATTTCAAAGGCTTAGATAGTGCAAATACATCTAGACTCATAATAGGTGAAGTTTAGCCACTCCAGTATAAAATTTGTGGTTGTTGCTAGGTGGGTAAGGTTACCCTGTTTACTGAGTGAAAAAGCCGAAAATATTAGGAAGCCTGCTTCACCGCTTAAGTTCTCAAAAGCTAATAGGCTTAAGGGCATTTTTCTTTGTGTTAAAAGTTGGAGGAAGAGCTAAACAACGTGTTTGGAAAGTATTTTGGCATGGGACCCCTGGATAAGTTAATGAGAGGTGCAAAACCTTATATAGCTAACAGTGAAAGAAAACATTGGCATCTTCATACCTCAAAAACGCTGTACAAATGAAGTGAGCACACTCGTTGTATGTCGGATCCTTGGGCAACTACAGCTGCAATGCTTTAGACTTATCAAGCTGAGCAAACAAAATCTTTCCACGCAGTCTTGCTAAACTAGGACAGACAAGGCCCATTTCTGTTTTTCAATCACGATACATGTTTACCAATATAATATGTATAAATTACTCAGTCACTCACGCGTTCACGTCTCAAGTCTCACTCTCCAGGCATGGCAAATATGGATTGTTTGTCCTGATAAGTTAATCCGGAAAGGTGAATTAGATCGAACGGTTCCTCAACATCTTCAGTATGAAGATATTCAATTCAATTCAGTTAAGCTTATTTAATCAAAGCCAGGTTACATGGTTACGTATGGGTAGTCAAACAGTGATAAAAATAAATAAAATGATAAATAAATACGACTTTATTTACCCCGCAGGGAAATTGTTTTACAATGTCATACAGTGTCAAACATCTCATTTATAATACAAACACACATATAACAGTACACATCATACACTTAAATACATAACACTACAAATGAAATGCATAACAAAGTCATTGCTGGTCGCCAGCGGTGCAGCGCCCTGGTCCCCCCAGCTCTAAAGCCAGGTACTCATTTACACCTGAGTCGAGTGAGGAAATGGAAGCGAAGTGTCTTTCCCAAGGACACTACAACGTAAACCGCCCAGCTCGCGAGTCAAACACATAAACCTTAGACTTGAAAGTCTTCAGTTTCTGAGTACGACTCACAAACCGCACGGCCACGCTGCATGGCAAATACATAGACATAAAAACATATTTACATATATACTAAATAATGGAAAATCAAAACGAGGAACAAAACCAGACACAGCTGTGGACTTTACTAGAGAGCTTTGACTTTCAAGTTCCGATTTCTTCCGGACAGTTATGGCAGAACTAGACATGCGCACTGGTGATACGATTATTTCACACGCTGCACACAAGCGTCATATGCCAATTTCACATCGACTTCGTAGTCTGCAATTTGATCGTAACTTCAGGAAATGCCATCTGCACATGCTTATCTCTGCCATAAAAGTTTGTAAATGATTTGTTTCTGAAAATGAAAGCTCTTTACTGTATAGTTTACAGTCTTTGTTTTCTAATGAAATAATGTTAAGCAACGATTTATGATACTGTAACATGTGGTAAAGCTATAAAAAGTTTTACGAAGAGAAAAGTTCATATAATATCATATTTAAGAGTATTATTTTGCATTTAACTACATGACTCCCACTTATCCCGTACTAATACTACTTCTAAGTGGGCTCTGCTGCTATCATCAGTACAATGCTTTGATATTTTATTCATAAATGATTCCCTCTGTCTTTCACTTGCGGGAAGACTAATAAGAAAAGTAATAAAACTTTATGTGTGATATTTTGAAGATAAATCATCCATTTTATCAAAGTTTTGATCAAGAATATCGGATCATAGCCCTTACATAAAATTTACCAAAATGAAGCTTCTTTAGAATGAGAGGCTAACAAATGATAAGAGACCAATAATAAATCACACATTCATTCATATCTGTCGACAATTAATCAGGATATCAAGAAGAGTGTACATAAATTTGCACTCAACGTTCACAGCTACCTTTGAGAGATGTCAGTGAAGCGAGTAATTCAAAAAGATGTACTCACAAGACGTGGCTTTGATGCGTTTTATAATCTGACGCTGCTGACGCCAGCAACAAAATTTTGAAAAAAAATCAAAGAGATAGTAAACAGAAAACATCTTTTGTTAGGGTATACAAATCTGGGCAATCCCTGAGGCGCCAGACGTTCACACGATTAAAAATGAGGGACGTCGATTCATTGATTTTCAAAATGCCCATCCCCAGATATTCTTCATCATAGAGGGAAATTGTGTTTGGTATATTTGGTCGTCTCTGAACATGGCAACTACTAGACATACAGTGGAACCCGCTTAAACGGGACAGCACAGTTTCCGGTAGAACTTCTACTTTATTTTTTTTTTTGTTTTAAAGGGAAAGCTTAGACTGGTCAGTTTGAAGTTTCTGCTGGCTTCTTTCATTTATAAAAATTTATGAAATGTTATATCGAATGATTCATGAAATCTTGAGCATGTTGGGCATCTCGGGTTGTGAAATTTAAATTGTCTTTGTTTTTTTTTTTTGTTTTTTTGTTTTAGGGAGGGAGTTAGGGGGAAGGGTCATCTTCCCTCAAAATCGTGAACTATGAATCACAGGAGTCTGTTCTGAGAGCTTGTACATTAACAAAAGGGGACTCTTTCCATCGTAAGAAGTACAGAAGTACATTGGTGCTCTGTGTGCTCTAAGTAACGTTCAACTTAACGTATTTTCACCGTGGTAAGAGAACTCATCGTTAATACGCAAGCTCTTTAGTGAATTCCCAAACAACAGCAGTCATTCCCGATTCCAGGCTGGATGAGAAGTGAAGTTCTTGTCTCTTGGTGAGGCAAAGGGTCCAGAGCTTGAACCATGTTTGAACCATGTTTGAAGAATGTTTGAACCATGTTTGAGCCTAAGTTTTTTTCCTTTTTTTTTTTTTGCGGCTCTTGAAGGACACTCTTCTTGCGTTGATATGGGCAGCGTTTAATACCTGCGATTTGACGGAAAGGCAAGCCACACTACTTTCTTGGCCAAGATGGTTGCGACTGATGCGGAAGGAGAAGGCAAATAATGCACTGCCTTGCCAGTGGCATTTGTTATACTTGGCCTCATTCATTGGCATACATACCATCGTTGATTCTTGCCACTTCTCTCCTCCATCACAAAACCGCTGATAAGACGTTCCACTAATAAATTTGAAACCGTTGATGATTGCCGAGCTTTCCCTTTCACTTTCGGTAATCGGAAAGTCGTCACATTCATAAAAACCTCTTTCTCACCCTGACTGGTGCGCACCAACCAACAAAAGTACCTCTGCTACCTCCTTTGTCAAGAGAGGGGTGTGGTTAGCCCTCTTGTCAAACTGCAGGGACCAAGCAAATAAGGTCTTTTTGCTGGGACAAACCTCATCACCAATATTGTAGTGCAAGAACAGGTTAAGTGATTGACTGACTGTTTTGGCCTTATTTACTGTCCCTTATGTCAAGGTAGCTCTATTCGTAGACAGTTTGGGGCGGGAATTAACTCTCACGCTTATATCGAAAGAAAAAATAACGTCTTTAATGACTATGAGAGCCGAGAGACAATAAAGCCTAACACAGTGTTCATATATCTTCTGATGCCGAAGCACATTAGCCGTACTGTGCTGAAATAAGATGGAATCATTTGAAGACAGATTCATCGACTAAAATAATTGCAAACTGGCATCAAACTTACTTGCACATGTTCTAAAAATGGACGATTTAGCCGGAGAGACTCCAAAACTCTGAACTCGCGAAATTTTGCTGTTTTTTTTTGCGAAGGCCAAGACCAAATAAATAAACAGTTACTACATTGTTCATGATTGCATTTGAAACAAAACTTTCCTCTTTAGACTGCTTTTTCAGATTGAAAAAAAAAATTTGCTAAACGGAAACTGCTTACAGATATTCGTCGCTGTTCTAACATAGTGGCGGAGATTAATCTGGCTAGTTTTCAGTTAGAGCTAGAGTTTCACTATGCGAGACCAAAATCTGGTCAGTTTCTGCTGTTCGTCAAAATCACAATCGTTGTAACGAATAAACTAATTAGAATTTTGCAAAATTGCTTATACAAAATAAAGTTGTCATGGTAAGGATACACATGGTGTAAATAACTCAGTACCCCCAACAATGGTCATCTCCGTCACTATGTCAGACCAACAACGAATATGAGGAGAGAACAAGCAAAAGTTTATATGACATATAATGAAAAGACAACTGCTAGAGCATTTGGGAACAACTGTTAGAACTTAGTAATAGCCCGAAATGTCATAAAACAAACAGAAAATTTAAGACAGACTAGCAAGTTGTATAAGTGCAAAAAGAACTGAGATCAAAATAAAAATCCATGGATATGATTACTGAAGAAAAGGAATCCTACAGTATTTCTTACATTGGAGGAATCCATTAGCCTGCAAGGATTTTTTTTTTGTTTTTGTTTTGAGATACCCCCATAGGCTCTATCGAATTGTCATCATTTTCTGAATTGTTTTTACAAATGGTGTAGAAGGCCTCATGTTTTAAGTAATATTTTTCAATATAGAATGAACTCCCCCTTTCCCCTCCCATGAGTGTGGCGACGGTCCTGAGTTTGGGAAAGGTGTTAAGTGTGACGGGGTCTTCCACTGGATCACGTCAATGAGAGTGAGAGTAAAACAGAACTTAAGACAGTAAGCTTCTTAGAAGTGTAGCTCAACGATTTTATTGACCTTATTTGTAAATAACATTCACATTTTTCATCAAAGAATGTTGCGCTTTCTTTGTATAGAAACTTCACATAGTATTTTGACAGCTGTGTCAATGGGTGGTAGAACAAGACGGAAATTAATGGAAAACGAAAAAATAAATGCTGACGAAAACGCGAGGAGAAAAAGGTCAGACATACATACCACCCACGGATTTGCAACAGAATGTTTATGTCCGTTTTCAAGAGATTCTTTTAGCACTCCCTTAAAACCGCCTTTCACATCTGTGTACTGACCCCTTTTTTCTCCCCCTCTTTTCTATCCAATCATCTCCTCCCTTCTCTTCACCTCCTCCCCAGAGAAGACTAAAAACAATTCTCCATTCCCAAAAAATTCTTCAATCTGAAGACATGGCCGGATTTGATGTCCGCGGAGCCCTAGGCACGAGAGTGGTGAGAGTCCGATCAGAGTTTGTAATAGCAGAAGATTAACAAAAATATCGTTTGACCCTTTCCTACCCTCCTACTTTAATACTCTCTCTCTCTCTCTCTCTCTCTCTCTCTCTCTCTTACCCCCCTCTTCTTTTCTTCATGATTTTTTTTTCTACTCTTCATATGCAAAGTTCCCTCCAGGTTACATACATTAGTCTTGAAAGCACGTGAGTTCGACTTACTAGTAAATGTGATCGATTTATCACATCCTTGTTTTTCTCCCTCTCAGGGTCCCAGTGACCTTAGTTGTGGCCTGTTCTAATGCATTTGTCACTTCCCTAGCCAGTTTAGGTTAAATTAAAGCAGCACTATTTCGGGTCAGGGTTTGAAAAGATAGGGGCTGCCAGTGAGTTCATCTCCTGTTCTTTTGAAATAGCTTGAGGCCTCAAATGGGTTTTCTTGTGCGTGGGCCAAATGAAGAGACACACGTACACACACACAAAAACAACAACAACAAACAACACCTTTACTTGTCATGGGCTATTAAAAATAATGTGTTTTTTTTTTTTTTTTATATCAGATGCTTATCTTTATTACTGGTGAGTGGGAAAAACAAACGAAATTTAGGACTGGAATGACGGCAGTCGACAGTACATAGTAATAGATAGCAAAACGATTTTGGAGTGTGTCACCTCCAGGCACAAACCTCGGGCACACACCTGAGGAGCCCCTGGCTAAATCAGGCACTCTCTGAACGTATGAATGGATGAGACAATAAAGTTCAGAAGTATGCCTGAAAGTTAAAAAAACAACAAAAAAAAGGAAGAAAATACTGTGGTTTTAAAGCCTTTTCATCTCAGATCAGTTGCTAAGAAAGAAAGAAAATGTATATAAGGGCTATAATCTGAAAATTTCTCTCTCTCTCTCTCTCTCTCTCTCTCTCTCTCTGTGTCTCTCTCTCCCTCCCTCTCTCCCTCTCTCTCTCTCTCTATATATATATATGCAAATACTTGGCCTATTTAGCTTTAACAAAGTGGAACAGTATAGTACAAAGTCATATGATTATCAAATAATTCCATAAAACAGCAGTGATGGGGAAGAGGGTTGGACATTTTACCCATTTGTAACTCACCAATTTGAATAATTGTGAGCTTGCGCATTACAGATGGGATCTCTTTCCGTTGTCAGAATTACTTTGGTGCATAGGTGCTGAATGAACTTTTAGGCTTACGATGGTAAGAGATTCCATCGTTTATGTGCAAGTTCTCAATTACAGTATTTCACTCCCATTCGAGTGATGTTATAATACCCTGTTTTCCCATTTTACGAGAAAAGTTGACATGTTTGTATAGTGCATACATTTCTCTGTCTCTTCATCGGTTTTTCCTCGTAACTTTTATTATAGTTTTTGACGTAGCCAACTGTATGTCCTATTGATCTATGCATAAAGTTTAACACAGCTGAAGTAGCCTATTTAGCGCCTTTTGTGCTCGTAAAATTGAATTTGTCGCTTATACATTTTCCTTTTTTTTTTTAACGGCAGAGTTATGGTCTTTTCCTGCAGCCAGTCAAAGCGATGACATCATGTAAGAAATATGCATGAGGGTATGGTAATATTACTGCAGTAACCGAGATAAACAGCTTTGTTATCATCATGTAACAAATATAGTAACCGAGATAAACAGCTTTGTTATCATCATGTAACAAATATACATGAAGGGTATGGTAATATTACTGCAGTAACCGAAATAAACAGCTTTGTTATCATCATGTGACAAATATAGTAACCGAGATAAACAGCTTTGTTATCATCATGTAACAAATATGCATGAAGGGCATTGTAATATTACTGCAGTAACCGACATAAACAGCTTTGTTATCTGTGTATGACCTCAAAAGACGTGCACCAACGCTACTGTAAGATAACCTTCATATCTGACCTACAGGCACCTAAAAGTTTCTCCGCTTAAAGTGCGTTTTAATATATTTTACGACGATGAGATCATCTGAGTGCATGTGTGTGTGTGTGTGTGTGTGTGTGTGTGTGTGTGTTGTGTGTGTGCGAGAGAGAGAGTGTGTGTGTGTGTGTGTGTGTGTGTGTGTGTGTGTGTGNNTATATGCAAATACTTGGCCTATTTAGCTTTAACAAAGTGGAACATTATAGTACAAAGTCATATGATTACCAAATAATTCCATAAAACAGCAGTGATGGGGAAGAGGGTTGGACATTTCACCCATTTGTAACTCACCCATTTGAATAATTGTGAGCTTGCGCATTACAGATGGGATCTCTTTCAGTTGTCAGAATTACTTTAGTGCATCGGTGCTGAATGAACTTTTAGGCTTACGATGGTAAGAGATTCCATCGTTAGTGTGCAAGTTCTCAGTTACAGTATTTAACTCTTATTCGATTGATATTATAATACCCTGTTTTCCCATTTTACGAGAAAAGACAGTGTGTTATGCCAAAGTAGATAAAATTCACATTTTGATACGTTTGTATAAGACATAAATTTCTCTATCTCTTCATCAGGGTTTTCCCTCGTAACTTTTATTGTTTTTGACGTAGCCAACTCTATGTCCTATTGATCTATGCATAAAGTATAACACAGCTGAAGTAGCCTGTTTAGCGCCTTCTTCACTCGTAAAATTGTATTTGTCGGGTTTACATTTTTTTTAAAAGGCAGAGTTATGGCCTTGACCTGCAACCATTCAAAGTGATGACATCATGTAAGAAATATGCATGAAGGGTATGGTAATAATATTACTGCAGTAACCGAGATAAACAGCTTTGTTATCATCATGTAACAAATATGCATGAAGGGCATTGTAATATTACTGCAGTAACCGAGATAAACAGCTTTGTTATCTGTGTGTGACCTCAAAAGACGTGCACCAAAGCTACTGTAAGATAACCTTCATATTTGACCTAAAGGCACCTAAAAGTTTCTCCGCTTAGAACGCATTTTAATATATTTTACGACGATGAGATCATCTGAATGCATGTGTGTGTGTGTGTGTGTGTGTGTGTGTGTGTGTGTGTGTGTGTGTGTGTGTGTGTGTGTGTGTGTGTGTGTGGTGTGTGTGTGTATGTGTCGTTGTTTGCAGGGCAGGATTACCTTTGGGGCAGATGGCGCAGTTGTCTCAAGGTCTTGCTTCTCTCAATGGACTCAAAGACAGCCGCGCCCGCTCAAGGGAAGGATTTATGGGATCCTTGTCATTTTTCAATTGCCACGGAGCCTAGATTCATTTGTTACCCCAGGACCCCAAGTCTTGTTGATCTGGCTTAGTGTATAAGGGAGTGCAGCGGGGAATGGGAAAGGGGGGGGGAGTCAGGCAACAAAATTGATGACCATAATGGTTGAAGATAATAATATTACAAAGTGAAATCGCAATATTAAGTACTCATATACAAAGAATGGCTAATTATTAAGTATGAATTCACATGCCTATATAAAGATCTGGTAATAACGGTCCGCCTGCGGCTGACAAAGCAGAGTTCAGTAAGAATTTATTACTGGTGGCAAAGATCTTCAAGAGGTTTGTCACACAATAAATACAAACATTGAATTATAGCGCACTATTCATCCATTTACAAGTTAATTTATCTAGATACTTTTCCAAATTCGTAAGATTCATACAGTTCAAATCTCAGCGCAGTAATTGAAGGAATATAAGCATATTATCTGCGGACAAGAAGAAGAAGAAGAAGAAGAAGAAGAAGAAGAAGAAGAAGAAGAAAAAGAAGGAGAACAACAACAACAACAACAACAACAACAACAACAACAACAACAACAACAACAACAATACCATCACACCACCACCACCACCATCACCACATCAACAACAACAACAACAACAACAACAGCAGCAGCAGCAGCAACAACAACAACAACAACAACAACAACAACAACAACGACAACAACAAATGAAATTTCACATGTACAGATGCATTATTAGTTTATCATTTCATTATACAGATCATAATTCGACACTATGTATACCTCAATGAAAAGTATGCGTTTTTATACGCATAAAAGTCATACTTCATCAATCTGGATGTTGGCTGACTTCGTTTAACCATGTGGAATACCTTTCTTTAACTCTCTTCAAACGGGACAAATGGATTTCATGCACTGGTGAAATCTCACCTCTGAAGAGAGTTAAAAGTAGTTTTAAAAAACCCTCTTTTCTGGAAAAGGTCAGTTGCACATTTATCTCTACACTCTGTATTATAGTTTCGAAAAATCTTTAAAACGTATGTGTGTGTGTGTGTGTGTGTGTGTGTGTGTGTGTGTGTGTGTGTGTGTGTGTGTGTGTGTGTGTGTGTGTGTGTGTGTGTGTGTGTGAAGGAGGTATCTCTCCGGCCTCTGCAACTAGACTACTTCACGAAGCTTAAGTGTACTTAAGACGTAAAACTGTCACGTGGACACTACTACATTTTGGTGACCCGTAGCAATCTTGACACAAAAGGTCTTGACAACACAATGATGTTTATGTTGCGTCAAAGACGTGAATAGGTGTAACAGCTGGATTGCGGATCACACGTTGCCTACAAAGATCTAGATATGGAAGATGTCAGCACATTTTTGTATATCATCTTAAAATCTTTAAAAAAAAAGAAGTTAATAAACAGCGATTTCTGCATGAATTTGCTGGTCGGAAGAAATAGTTTCATAAAACCTAATGCTATTCGGATGTTGCTAAAGTCTACTTGTGATTTTGTGAAAATGATCTTATGCAACATCACAATTACTTAGTTACATGTGTCGTGCTTTGGTAAAATTGAACCTGTCAGTTTTACATTATCATTTTACCTGTGCATTTTTTTTTGGACTTTTATTTTACTTGTTTATTAGTTTCTGGCACAATGCTAGATGCTGATGGTCAGCACGAAGTGTAAGGCAAAGACTGAGCATGAAATCTTAGCATACTGAAATGCCATCATAACGCATGTTCCATCCAACAAATTTAAAAAAAAATTTTGACCATTAAAATCCAGTCCTTAGCGCACTGTGTATGTTCTTGACCTCTCCCACCCCCACTCCAAACCCCTATGCGCCCCACCTTCCGCCGACCAAACAAACAAACAAACAAACAAACAAACAAACAAACACACAAAGCACAGCAATCTGACCAAAAACACTCGTTTAAACAATGGATATGTATTGGTTGCGAGAGCAGCTTTCCATCCACCTACTACACAGCATGTGCTGTCCTAACCTCTAGCTTGTGTATAGCAGTGACGCGGCAGGACACCGGCATGGATTAGACATAATCGAAAGTCAGCCACGTGGACGGCATTACATAGACTATGCTTTGTAATGGGGAAGATGAATCAAACATGCAAAACGACGCATACAAACCCAGTCCCATAAACAAACGAATTTCTGGGGAACTGTCAGAAGTTTAGATGGATGGACAACCACGTATACTGTTTAAATAAGAGGCTTATTTCGATTATATTATGATTATTTCTGCTGTGATTATCAAAGCTATGATGAAAGTATTTAAAATCTTAAACAATGGGCTGACTTTGTTTTTACTGATAAATGTCAACAAATAAGGCCAGACAGAATTGACATTATCGCTGTATCTCTTTCAGAAATAATCCACTTCAGTCCTACAACAGCTGTGCGTGTCATGCTGATATCCACATACTTTCTTCTGCTTTGATTTGTTTTGGTTTGGTTTTGGTCACCTAGATAAGGGGATTGGAAAGGGTGGGGAGGAAGGGAGGAGTTTGAGTGAGGTAAGGTCATTGATGGATGAGAAATATTGACATCTCTCTTTTCTGCTAATCTCTTAATCTTCGATTCCCTAATTCCTATCCCATCTCCATCACCACCTCTTCCTAAGCTAAGGTAAACAAGACGATAAATTGGACCAAAAGATGGGAATCAATAACATATGAAATGTATGTTTATGTATTCGATCTAGATATGATACTGATATCTTTAGCTATAAACCATATAATCATTTTAAAAGAAAAACAAAATAGCTCTTAATATAGAATTCAGTGAGACACATTTCCAAAATCCCTTACACTTCAGGCGGGACAGTATTGCAACAGCTGTTTTCAATACTATCACAGAGATAAGCAAGGCAACAGACGAATTTACCAAGAACTAGACAGCCCCGAGACTATATGTCTGTCAAATGAGCCAAGTGATTTTTGCCCCAGGACCCCTCGTATGTCAAAAAACCTAAAGTGTCTCTGTTCCATGACTCCATGTATGTCAAAAGACCCAAAATGTTCCTGTTCCAGGACCCCGCGTATATCAAAAGACCTAAAGTGTCCCTCTTCCAGGACTCCGCGTATGTCAAAAGACCCAAAGTGTCCCTCTTCCAGGACCATGCTCATGTCAAAAAATCTAAGAGTCCCTCGACTATGAATCCCGAGCTCATCAAAGGACGCAGAAGGACCCTCGCCCGGGACCCCGCGCCTGTGAAAGGACCCAGTGGGCTGCTCCAGGACCTAACACTAGGACCCCATGCCTGTCAAAGGATTCTATTGTCCTGTTTCAGGATTCCATGCCCGTCAAAGAACCCCAGGGGCTCCTGTCCCACGCCCCGTGCCTGTACTATGACCATGCCCATATTATAGGATCGAAAGGCCCTGAGCTCTCAAGGGCTTAAAAACCTTGTGTCGTTTTTCCATCATAAAGAGGCTCTAACACCGTAACTGTCTTGTCTCCTCCAGCCCCACCCCGACCCCAGCGTAAACCTATTGCCTGAGGGCTCCTCCCTCCTTCTCTCTCTCTTTCTCACCTCTCCTCTCCTCTTTTCTTTTCTATTTATCCCCGTTTTTCACCTCATTTCTTTGGCCCTTCGACCTCTCCTCTCCCATCTGCAGGGCAGAGACTGCCAAAATACAAGTTATTGCCTTTAATGGCTTCCTGGCATTACTAAACCTGAGGCCCCATGTCTTGCGAATCCATCTCCGAACAAGCTAAGATTGTGCATCTTCCTTTAAAGTTACAGACTTCTAATTGGATGAAAATAGCTTGTTGTCATATGCGCTAGAAAGACAGTAAAAAATCTGTCCTTTAGACAGATGGTGGAGAATGGGCCCTAGATTTGTGGAGCTACCAGCAAATTAGCTGGCATTCTTTCCTGATTTTGTAAACTAAACCTGACGTTTGGGTCATTCACTTCGGTTTCGGTGTGGCCGTCTGTGCAGAGCACTTGTCATCAAGGAAACTAGTTAGCTTGTTTATACCTATATTTACACCTATATTTTAAACATCATTTTTAATAAGCACGTTGGATTCTATAAACTATTTAAGATACACTTAGAGATAGTGGACTTTCTTGTAAGTGACAGCAGTGAAAACAGTTTTTTTGCTCAAAGGGGAAATCGGATTAGGCTTCTATAACCTGAAATGCTGTAAGGACTACTAGATACAGAACACAATATCCTAAGAAATATTAAATAATTATCTAAGACAAGAAATTCACGCGCAAGGGAGGCAAATCAGGAACGCTCCCATTTAGAGATATTCGGAGTACCGTCCCTTGCTAAATTTCCATATTCAAATAAGGCCAGGATTGTACAGTTATTATAATAATACTTATTCTTATCATTATTATAATATCATTATCATTTCATAATTAGGCCATCTAAAGAAAGACCTATCGTAGAAAACACTGTGCGTGGAAAACTCTTTTGACAGTAATGAAAGAAACGAAAGGCGAGTGGTTTGATTTTTATCATGCCTCGCCCCCTCCCATCTTCGGACATCCGCCCCTGCAAATTTGATTATGGCCCAGCANATCCTCGGACATCCGCCCCTGCAAATTCGATTATGGCCCAGCATAAAACCCAGCAGAAAACCCTCTTGTTTTCTAGCACGTCATGCCACATATACATTCCATGCACAGATGAATAATAACATGATCATTAAAATTCCTGGATACTGTCTCTCCCCCCCCCCCCCNTCCCCTTCACACCCACTTTCCCTATTCAACATGCCTCACAGTACATTGAGAGGCCGAAGTATCAATACAGCGATAATTATTACAATGACTTTAACCACAATCCTAATAATGGCAACTTTTGTTTAAGGGCAACCTTAACCACAAACCAAAAAGGTTTTATGAAATAAACTTTCTCTGTGCTCTCGAGGAGCTGCAATTAAGCGAAGGGGCTGTATATCGGTTTTAGTATCATTTTTCACTTATCTCATTTAGTTACCTTCTTAAACAGGCTATCATGATACAATTTACTTCGTTTTAATTGCAACTCCTAAGACATACGGAAAATACTGTAATTAAACGAAGCTGTGATCGTCATGAGGTTTATATCAAACTAAAATTTAAAAAGAAAATGTCTTTCTGTTATCTAAATATTTCAATTACGCGGGAATTGTGATTAGACGCAGTTCGACTGTTGAAATAAACTGGCACCCTTAAAGATTAGTTATACAACTATGATTCACAGGCAAACAAAAAAAAAGGTCTCAAACCGTATTTGTGTTGAAATGATATTCGATTCGGCCACTGAGCACGACTACTCCGGTCCACATGGGAAAATCTAGGTCAGCAACTCGCTGCGCTACTTGCGACTACTCTTGCGACATTAGCAACGACCTATTCCTGAGGGGGTTCCCCGGCCTTCTATTTATAGCCTGAGGTCAACCAATCACCTTTGGACAGACCCTGCGAATAGCCGCATGACTGGCCGCTGACCTGACATAATAAACAAGTTAAGGAGGTCACAGGAAAGACCCCCATGATGGTTTAGTTTCGGTCTCTGTTGTGATACGGTTTTCTGGGGAGAACATTGCTGGTCTGGTCACAGAGTCATGCTAGCGATATGGAAACATGCACAGACGGCTTCAGACGTTTAAGCGAACTAGGGAATTCAACGATTCAAAGAGATGATCAGCGTTTTCAGAAGAGATGCGTATGTTTTCGGCCTAAGTTCTGTGTGCGTGTATGTGTGTATTTGCGTGGGAATATCTATCTATCTATCTATCTATCTATCTATCTATCTATCTATCTATCTATCTCTGTCTCTCTGTCTCTCTCTGTCTCTCTCTCTATCTATCTACATGTGTGTGTGTGTGTGTGTGTGTGTGTGTGTGTGTGTGTGTGTGTGTGTGATTGTGAGTGTGTGCTTGTGTATGTGCGTGTGTGTGCTTGTGTGTGTTTGTGCGTGTGTTTGTGTGTGTGTGTGTGTGTGTGTGTGTGTGTGTGTGTGTATTAGGCATTATCATCCCTTTTCAACACAGCCATGGCTATATATAAATATACAGTATATCAGAGACGAGGTTTGGTCACCCACCAGGCCACTGATAAAAAAGTGCTTTGTAAGCACTGCGAAAAATAACGGAAGGAAAAACCCACCGCTAACGCTAACAGCCCTCGAACCCTCACGAAACATTTCGCGCGGAGAGACGAGCTATCTATCTCTGGCCCACAGTTGCCCGTAACTGGCGGGACTGGGTAGAAAAACTGTCATCTTTTCTTTAGGATCTGTATGTGGGTAGGACAAGATGTACGGGGAGTGAGTTTACAAAATTTCATATTTTGTCCCACACTCTGTGAGAATNGGGGGGGGGGGGGATCCTCTTCATCTGACCTTTGAATTAAATTGTGCAGGCTATATTTTTGACTGTTTTCCAGTCATTATGTGTATGTGTGTGTGTGTGCATGATTCTCTCTCTCTCTCTGTGTGTGTGTGTGTGTGTGTGTGTGTGTGTGTGTGTGTGTGTGTTTTGTTACATATTAATGTCATTACTGTTTGATGCTGAATCAAAACAGTTTTCCAGAATATGGACTAATAAAGTTATCTTATCTGATCTTTACGCTCAACATACCAAGAGTCAATGGCGACCAATTAGAGCGTAAACTCGCGTACGGGGAGGGGCGAGGGGACAAAGGCCCCGCCCCTTTTTTTCTAAGTAACTTTCCCAGCCCAACTTCTTCATCCCCCTCGTCTTCCACCCCTCTCCCGACACCATATCTTTTCCCTCTCGGTATCCCAAAGAGTCGATTTACAATCAATTCCGCTTAATTGGAACACGTCGGGAACATAGATAAGGTTCAGATTAAAAGCAGGTTGCCGTACCCGATGACTTTTATATATAATTATATAGGGATATAGAGATTCGATACAAGCTAAACATTGCAATGAATGAAAGTTTGCAGTTATCTGGACTGCGATGAGGCGCAACCGACTTTGTTACGTGACTAAGCCTTGATACATAGATGACAAACAGGAAGCGATGAGAGGATGCAGGAAACCATATCATTAGTGCGTTGGTACTTGGACTGAGCGCTCTTATCTATATTAATCATGGAGCTATAAAGAACACTGGAGTGCGTACACCCCTTTTCGCGTACACCGCCGGCGCGCAACTAACATGGCGGACAACCTAGTGCAAGGTCAGTGTTGCCACTCTGGACTGATGGTTTTCCCCTACAGCGAGGCTAATTTTTCCCTACATTCCCCTACGCGCGAAGTGTATGATTGGCCATCATTTTATTCTTTGCAATGTTGTGTCCAATCTTATGAGCACTTTCCCCTACATTTGACAGTATTCCCCGTAGGGTTCCCCTACCCCCTACGAAAAGCCATTTTCCCCTACAGTAGGGGAAAATCCCTACGAGTGGCAACACTGTGCAAGGTACGAGCGGGCGGCTGCTTTGCTGCCTATAGTATTAGTAGGCCTACCCTTATCTA
>JAWQUT010000606.1:57293-77889 GCA_033807755.1 Ellobium chinense | reverse complement strand
CCCCTCCGTCCCCCTTCTCTTCCTCTCTCCGGCTCTGGATGGAGACGACCATAATTTCAAACTCCTTTCCTAATTTGGCAACAACTCAATGGGCAAGGAGTGTCTCTGTGTGACTAAAATTTTTGACGTATATCGGGAATTCCTATCGGATATTCCCGAAGAGCCATGATAAATCTTAAGTAAGTAGCCGGTCAAGTTTCAAGCACTTACACTGTTTCAACGAAGAGCAACCATATACAGTTGATTGTTATGTATTCCTGGTCATTGTGAAGCGAAATTGAAAGTGGTTATGTCAGTTGTGTTGTGAGTTCACGTATCGTCAGACTGTTCTAACAAACACTAGACAGTGGCTTTTCTAGTGCTGTAAGTATAATAAATAGTACTGCATTATTTCTGTGTATAGTAATATAGTTATAATATAACTAATCAGAATGATACTTCTGTCGCCAGACAAGAACTGCTTATCAAGTCCTGAAAGCGCTCGAGACAATCCAGTATAGAATTTTTGTATGCTGCCAAAATCGAAAATTAAATCAATTCTGTAATGGAAAATCTTAGTTTTATGGGCAGTTGCTTGGCACTTATCGAAAAGTGAGGCAGGATAAACGACTTGCATAGTGCAAAATAATTCTTGAGTTGTAATTTTCTTTGAAATTTTGCACTACTTGACCTCGTCCCCNCCCCCCCCCTTTCATATTCAGACAACTTTATCTCAGGTCAGAAAAACGCTAAGCAAAAATTCTCTCACCTTTTGAAAGTACAGACATAATGCGCGATAAAGCTTTGAAAACACACCAGTAACTTAAATTAACAAAAGAAAAACAAAACAACTTAAGCCTTGTTTGACTGGCTACAGTACAGATAACGTCATTGATAAAAGCGGAGCAGTGTGGCACAAGGCCCTCAAGTAAAACTTGCTATGGAACCTCTGATAGAAACGTGACTTTGGGCCCATCTTTCTCTAGTAAATGTGAAGGGCCCCTTGATAATCATGAAGTGTCAGTAAAGTGTTGCCAGCAGAGGCGTAGCCAGGGTGATTTTTTTGGGGGGAAGGGGCGGGGGGAGTAATCTAGCACTTATATCCTACCTTTGTTTGTTTGTTTGTTTTTTTGGTGGGGGTAGGAAGGGAAATAGCAAGATTTAGACAATACAATAAAAATAATTTAGAAGAATAATTTATTTAAAAAAAAACAACTGGTTGTTGGCTTCAACTATTAACATCTCGTCGCCGATAGAACAAAAAAGATCGAAAATAGTGCCGGGAGATCTTGTGTGTAAAGAAACACAAAAGGCCGTCAGTATAGCGGGTAAACATATTTTATCTGCTTCCTTTGTGAACAGTTTTCCTCTTTACGTTGCCTTTGGATTCATTTCACTGTGACTATGGGAGCGTTGACTCCCTGAGACAGCGTATAGGCTCTCACATTATCGGCGAAGAAAACTAGCTCTCGTTGACAAAAATGTCTCATAGGTGAAATGGGAAGAAGGTGATGTTTGAATATTTTAGAAAACATGAAGATTTTTTAAAATTAAATTAGACAACTAGATAATATCATGTTTGTAATCTCAGATTCTTAGATTACACGAATGCTACGCCTCTAGCAGACTGGAATCTTAGAACAATCAGGGAGAAAAAGAAAGGAAACAGAGAAAGAAAGAAAGGAAGAAAGAGAGAGAGAGAGAAAGAGAGAGATAGAAGGAGACAGAGAAAGAGAGAAAAAGAGAGAGAAAGAAAAAGAGAGAGAAAGAGAAAGAGAAAGAGAGAGAGAGAGAGAGAGAGAGAGGAGGGAGTGAGAGAGAGAGAGAGAGAGAAAGAGAGAGAGAGAGAGANNNNAGAGAGAGAGAGAGAGAGAGAGAGAGAGAGAGAGAGAGAGAGAGAGAGATAGAAACGGGGCAATTTGATCATATCTAGGTCATGATCTCGAGTGTCCTGCTCTTCTTTATTCTGAAAGGTGAATGAAGAGTTCAAACTCGCGGCTTCCGCTGCACAGCACCACATCTTTGCCATCCCATGTTGCCACACTATTGCTTGTGCCATAAACTAGTGAAGGTGAAAATCAAGAACATCGTGTGACTAATCCTGGTCCATCTATCATAATGGATTTTCCCAGCTTTATGAGTGCCAGTCAGTGGCTTATCTAGGATATGGCAGGCATGCCACGTACATGGGCGTCACTTAAAGAANGGGGGGGGGGAAGGAGGGAGCGCCAACAATGCAGTTTTTATTAAGTCATACAATTCATCCCCGGGATAATTTTTTTTTTCAGATGTATGATCTGTATTTGAAACTCATGGGTTATCAGGACTACCGTGACCCGCTTGTTAAATCACTTTTATGAAAGTATAAGCAATTAATGTACAGTGCTGGTAATTGCATGACGATACATACCCCCACAATACCACAGTTTAGTGACAGCTGGTAGTGAGAAAGTTGACAATTGTGGGCTTGTACACTGGGGTACGGAATCTCTTCTCATCATAAAATTTACATTAACCCCCGCATAATGAACGCTACTAAGAATACAATCAGCACTTATGCATTAATGTAATTTTTACACTGGTAGGATATCACATCGTTAATGCGCAAGCTCTCAGGTTTTATTACACTGAAGCTTCTAGTTTTATGCCCAGTAAGTAGCTTTGTTTTTCTTTTTTGTTAAATCGGATCTGATCCTTTAGTTATAGACCTGTCATTCTTCAAATTTCTTCTTTAGATAGTACAGTAGTTCCCACAAAAGTAAGAAGGATATATTTAGCCTTCTTTTTAAAGGACTGAAGGTGCAGTTATAATTTTTTTTTGTTTGTAGTATCATAATTTGTTAATTTATTAATTAAGGAGCTTGACTTGTATATTTTTAGGTGACATTATGGTAAAACTATCTAAAAAATGGGTTTCAGATGTTTGGACAGGGGCGCAATTCCAGTGCTTGCCATAAACGCTGATTTCTTAGAATGTATGAACCACTGAATGAACGAGATATTGACACCAAAACGATGCGATCTAAGATTGTTAATGTATTCGAAGGAAAACAAATTAGTTTGTCATTTTGAATACAAAATCCCTCACTTATGATAGTTCTTTTTCTTCTATGCTTTATTTGAATGCAATCAGTGGTAAAGATACCGATAGTAAATTTAGTAGTAACAGCAAACTTATCTGATAGTAAATTTAGTAGTAATAGCAAACTTATTTGTAACAGTAATATTAATGATAGAATTAGTAGTCTACTTAAAGTAGAAGTAGTAGTATAGTAACTATAGTTGTTGCAATAACTGAAGGTTGCCGTAAAACACTGGCAGTGAGAAAATAAAGTACAGAAGTTGAAGTTAAGAAGTTGTAGAAGTAGAGGTAGAAGTAGAAGTAGAAGTAGAAGTAGAAGTAGAAGTAGAAGTAGAAGTAGAAGTAGTAGTGGTAATCGTAGTAGTACCAGCAGTGGAAATCTAGAGTCTCCAGGGATGAAGATGCCAATGTTTATTTCACTGTTGGCTGTATAAGATTTTACACTTCTCATTAATTTATCCAGGGTTCCCAACTCAAAATACTTTCCACACATGTTGTTTAGCTTTTCCTCCATATTTTTTACCAATTAGATTTTGAGAACTTAGGCAGTGAAGCAGGCTACCTTAATTTTATACCTTTTCACTCAGTAACCAGGGTAGCCTTACCCACGGCAACAACCACGAATTTGATTCTTGAGTGACTAAACCTCACCTATTCTGAGTCTACAAATACATTTGCACTTATTCAAGCCTTTGAAATTCAAATCCAACTCCCCCCACCCCTTCCATGGCCACTTTTCTTAGGGACTATTTAAAATTGCATATTTTTATGCCAGGTGCTATAGATATCTTTATACCCCTAGTAGCGCGTGGCGCCTTGGTTCCAGCCTCCCCCTGGCTGCGAGACTATTGCTATAATAATGACCGTTGCACATGTTGTCTGCCGGCCGGTCAGCTGACGCGTGGCTGTAAACTTCGATCGCTGCATCACACAGTCGAGGCTGGCATTATTATTTGAAGGGCTTCATGGCAAAACGCATTATACACCATTCGGGGGTTGTGGCAAAACAGACCAGATTCAAAGCATATTTTTATGTGAAGGACGAAATGTAAGTCTTAAATAATGTAGATCAAATGTCCTTCTATGGAATGGAAATATACATATATACTAAATACTTCTACTGCTACATGAACTATGTAGAATAAGCTAAAAATTCATTTTGGTGGATAACGCGTTTTGCCATGAAACCTTTCATTTATTCTGCCGTTACATCCAGTGATGTGGAGTGAAGTTTTATCCTCGTATAACAAAAGTGAAGATCTTCTTATAACGACACGTGTTTTCATGAATTTCTTTTCTTCTCATAAATTACAGTGGTTTGAAATTTTGCACGTAAGCATTTAATCAATTTTCTTTAGTGCTGCAAATTCCTTTAACCCTCTAGTGCCCAGCGTATCAGATCTATTACATTTCGTGGAACAAAGAAAAAGCAAACCAAGATCATCACCCCACCATAATAGTGTGAAGTCGCATGAGCGGGCATTAGCCTGGATATGAGACTTATAAACCGCATTATTATTATTATTATTATTATCATTTTGATGCTTGTTCCAGCATAGTGGATCCAGAAATGATCCAAAAATTGTAAATAGGGCTGGGCACGAGAGGGTTAAATACGATATTTGATGGTGATTTAGAAAAAAAAAAAGAAGTTTGTCTGTATTAGCTTTATGAAAAGACTCATTTAAATGTTCAGCGAAATATTTGTGTTTGCGGTTCAAAAAAAAAAAAAAATCACAAGCAAATCAGTAATACGAGTTCGCTGACCTGTCATCATTTTTGCAACACTTATGAAAACTTGTTAATTCTTGAATTCTTAGTGATGAAACAGAGTTCTACTAATGCCAATGTACAGCAATCTACTACGGAATATTAGGCTTATATTTTTTTATTCTGTGATTTTTTTTTTTCAGGATCACAAACATTTTTTTTTTCTGTAAGGAATATTTCATCGTGTGACACTGAAGTTCTAATCAAGTAACGAACATTTACAACAGGCGAAATGAAATTTAAAATTTACAAAAGTGGTCACGGTCCTATTTACAAAAGTGGTCACGGTCCTATCTTGTAGTGGTGCCAAGTTAGAAAATTCACCATTTACGGTCCTTCGGTGTGCACGTTTTTGTAATATACACACAGAAAATATGGAGGCTATTTTAAAGACATAAAGTAATGGTGAATTTTCTTACTTGGCATCATTACAAGTGACCTTATAGAACCGTGTCCTTTGTTTGCAATAATACTTATAAACAAATTCTTGAGATTAACATTTTGCCGTGATATGGTGCAGATTTCTGTTCTACCTCAATTATCATAATACATTTATCATTATGCAGTCCTGACAACAATCAAAATCACTTCGGCCGGACATTTTTAATAATAATAATAATAATCCTCATGGTGGTTTTATAAGTAGATGGTGTCTGTACACATCGAAGGTCCTATCATGGTAATCCAATAGAAAATCCAATGACCAATGATTTTCCATGTGATTTTCTATTGGATTACTATGATAGGACCTTCGATGTGTACAGACACCATCTACTTATAAAACCACCATGAAGATTAGTAATGTCTGTATGACTATCATCTACAATATTTCAAAATAATAATAATAATAATAATAATAATAATAAAAATACTGAGGTATTACGATCTCCTTCCTCTGGCTCCATCTAAAAGGAGCAGTGAAGAGATTAGTGGCCCTAGAGGTGATCCGCACTAAGCATAACGCCATGAGGTTGTATTTGTCATGAACTCTGCAACATTTGAGGATTTACGGCTATTCGCTCCGACGCTGGCTTCACAAGGGTTAAAGATCCTCACTAAACACAACGCAATAAGTTGTATTCGTCATGAACTCTGCAACATTTGAGGATTTACGGCTATTCGCTCCGACGCTGGCTTCACAAGGGTTAAAGTAAAACATCTGAATCGAAAGAATGACCTGCATGAACTTTCGCTGAACACTCAGGTTATCGTTTCAACTTCTGATATCTCATTCTTTACAGGTGACGGTATTCAGAAGTGTGATTCATACACTTGCAGGAACAGAGACAAGCCTGACTATCTTTAAGGCAATGATAAACGCGTGTGCTGGTGTTAGGTAGAAAAACTTGTGCTTGTGAACAACACGGTGTGATAGCTTGAACGGTGGTAAGGAAAACCAGACTAAACTAAAGATTACTTATATTTCACTGGATTGTTTGCGTGTTGGCATAGATGATACTGTCACGCTCATTTGCCTAAATCTTTCTTTGAGCTTTCGAAAAATAGAGTGCTTTCACTATATTGCTCAAAACGAAACAATGAGGCAGATTCTGATATGGTTTAGCTTATAAGATTGGGATATAATAACATGTCAAAACTCTACATTGTTTTAATAGGAAAAATAGGATAAATGGAAGAATTGTAATAATATGAACAACTCAAAGCATCAAAAAGTGACTTAGGCAAATGTGGAATGACCGTGACCATGTTGGATTTAGAGCTTGTGAATGGATGTTTGACTTCATATCGCGGAAGTGCTGTCTATCCGGTAGGGAAATCGTACTGGAGGATTCAGTTCAAAGATAGAAACAACGAGATTTGAGTTGTTTAACCACTCTCGTTACAAGAAGAGTTTTGATTATACTGTTTTTGCTCAAATCACATAATGCCGACAATACCAGCAAGCAACAAGGCCGTTTGATTTTATTTGTGTTTAGTTAGACTGAAAGCATCTTAAGGAGATATCTTAACCGTCTGCACACAATAACTGAACATTTCACTAGTTCTAAATCTCTAGAGACTGGAGACAACGCTAAGAACAGTACTGTTATCCGACCAGCAAAGATTGTCGTCCAATATTTCACCACTTCTCTACGTCAAGTTCTTCATGAGCTGATGCCACCAAATTTCCATAGCTTCATTAGCCTGTATGTAAGTTTGTTTGAGTTAGAGTTTTACTGCACTTCAGCACGATAACGGCTACATGGCTCCCATGTACATAGGAATACTTCATTACATAGGAATTTTGATCTGGGGTAGGAGGGGCATGACAGGAAAATATGTGGGCATGTACCTGCATGTACGCGCAAGTGCTGTTTAGGCCAAAGGGTGATATCTTTCGTCATACGTAGCGTAGGGCATAAAAATATGTGTAGCATTCTAGATTGCGCAAAAAACAAACATTGTGGGAGAAATGAGTGGCCCAGGCCCACAAGTTTCGAGAAAACTGGAGACATTGCGAACGTCTCTTTGAGTGTTTACACGAGAAGGCAGTGACAGTTTGGTATTTTCTACAGTGTAGGTACCTCGAATTGTCAGTCTTGGCATATATATTTGCCTTTGCTTATTCTTCCGGATAAAAAAAAAAAATTCTTGAAATTAGAATTTCTGCTTTTCTGTTGACACCAGGTAAAAGAAAGACTTCGATGGATAAAAGATGATATACAGAGTGACTGTGAAGATGTGTTAGATTTGACCTACTTTCGGAGTTTCAGCAGCAGTATTACAGTAAATGTCTTCTGCCAAGGGATTTCCAGACATGACAATTTACATCTGTCGCTCGCTGGCTCTAGCGCTGGCACTTGTCTTGACGTCGTTGGATTTCAGTGAAGGTAATCTTTTTTTTTAAAAATAGATATGTATTTTTGTTTGTTTAATTAGGTAAATATAATGACAAAGAACATCATCATCACTGTCACCATATCACCTTATGCATTATCATCTCATATATCATTACGGTTATAATGAGGTATTTTCAGTTACGCCACGTGATCTAGGGGTTGCTAGGATATTTTGATAAATGACGAACAATCATGCATGAGCAGAGCGTGTAAACAAACCAATGTGTGAGCAAGAATTCCTAGGTCACGTGATGGAGCTGAAAATACCTAATTAACAGCACGATCTTTTCATTCGTGTTGTCCTTGGCATCATTAGGATTATAATTAAATATAGTTCTGCTCAGATTTAAACAAAACTTCTGAATATTATATAATGAATTTATTATGAAATTAGTCAACGTCTCGTGTCCGTGTACTTTCTCAAGACTGATAACTGAAATAAGGGACTTATAGAGAAATGCCGGTGATTAGGAATCTGAGGGCTAGACATGAAAACAGAAACAGAGGTAGAACAACTATTAATTTATAAATCAAAAACATCATCAACAAAATCATCGTCTTCAAAGTCAGTTCGGCGAGTGAGCCTCCACACAACTTATTCTGAGAGAATGTTTTTTTAATAGGGCTAATAATGCCTACTCAAAAACAAGTGTGTTTAACCCTTTAGGGGGACACATCAAATTGTTTCTGATTTGAGAAAACGTGCTTGAACGTGTGAGCTTTATGAAATCATAGTCCAGATTTGCCCACCAAGATGGTTCATCACACTTCCTTGAGAGAATATCCTGTGGCAACTGATGCCCGAACTAGATTAGGGTCATTTATGATGCACAAGTATATGATTTACTTACTTACTTATGTCTACACTTACTGTTTACGGAACTAATTATGCAGCCTAAATCCAATGATCACGAGAGTATAATCGGAACAGATAGATAGGGACTTTGAAATGGATTTAGAGTGATTATTTTCAAATGCATTATTATAGTGTTTAAAGTTTTACGTCCCCATTAATTAGTCACATGTCATAAAGTTCATTCATTCATTCATTCATTCATTCATTCATTCATTCATTCATTCATTCATTCAAAATTAGCTAGCTGCTCATCCCCTCATTTTTTTTTGTAGGTTAAATCCTTTATCTAATCTGTCAAAGAAGAGGTATTGACTGTTAGGCGAGACAAAGAGAGAGAGAAAGAGAGAAAGAGAGAGAGAGAGAGAAAGAGAGAGAGAGAGAGAGAGAGAGAGAGAGAGAGAGAAAGAGTGAGATGCAAGTAGAAAATACAACTCTTATACTTAACTTTCTTTAGAGGTTTCACTAATCTTGTCAACTGCATTTTCCTTTGGGCATTAAAATTCTGCCCAGTATATCGCCACACCATTTAATAGTCACATAAATAGTTAACTGTGAAAACAATTATTCTACCCTTGTCCTTTAGCCTCCACTGTGCCTGTTCCTCTATTTCCTAGCCAGATATGGGTATATTTCTACCCCAAAGGAAAAACCTGGTAGATAATATTGTGTCCATGAAATTGCACGCAATAACCAAAATATCTCTATCTTTCAGTGATCATCATCAAAATCATCTTAAAAACTGAAAAAAAATGTCATCATTAACTTTTAACACTGGCAACTGGAATAACACAAGCAGCACAAGTGTCATGTTTAAAACTACCATCATCATCATCATCATCACCATCAGCATCATCATCAACAACAACAACAACGACAACAACAACAACAACAACAACAACAACAACAACAACAACAACAACAACAACAACAGCAGCAGCAGCAGCAGCAGCAAAAACAACAACAACAACAAAAACAACAACAATCAACAGCAACAATGACAACAACAACAACAAGAAACAAATAACGACAACAACAAAAATAATGATAATAACCATCAAACACCGACCAACAAACAACAACGACAACAAATAATCATCAAATTCACTTTTCCTAATTTCCAAATCCATAATTTTTTCTCTGTTGCAAGGTACCCGTGACAGTATGTCTTTCATGACCAAGGTTTACAGTCCATCTGATGCGTGGGTTAATGCAAGTGCTGTCTATCAAGGGAATGATGTTCGATTGATTTGTTCTCAAAACAAATCTGAGACTCCACTAACAATTAGAAGATTGAACTCTGAAACAGACTCTTGCCTCGTGACACATGAAACAAATGCAGTAGCTACTTATACTATGAAAAACATCCAGTGTCAGTGCATGGATACTTACGTATGTGAGGATGGTCGAGGAAAAAACAAGACCTTGGATTTGGGCATTTACAACTGTAAGTAATGGAATAGCCTATTCACTCAGTATTAAGCTGTTCCTGATTATTTATTCAATGTTTCCACAGAGGCAGTTATTCAAATGAAACGAGCAATGGTAATAGATTGATGCAATATCCTGGTGGGACTGGTTTCTGAACACCTGAGAATGAATTCTAATGAAACTGCACATTCATAGTGAAAGAGGGAGCATTCTTCCGATAGATTCCGCTTCCGTTTTCAAAGTAGGTCGCGTCTTAAGCAAAATAGCGTCACATACCTGCAAAAAGTTTGAGATCTTCAGGGGACTGATTTCCGAGCAGCGATCAACACCCAAGCCGTACTGAGTAACGAACATTTCTGAAATGACAAGTTTGAAAATCTATTGTAGCAGATCATACATTTGTCAAAAGAAAAATTTGAACAAAGTTACATACACATAAATTCAAAGTAAAACTGAAACAAAAACAAAAAAAAATGAAGGCTAGATTTTGTGAAAAGACTGTCAAAAAGACTAGATCTACGTATCTTGGAATTTATGTTCTAACTTTGCTGTGAACAAATCGCGGAAAAAAAAAGAAAAAAGCAAAACCCGAAAGAGATTAACACTCCGTTTATCCATAAGACGTCGTCTCTTTTCACTTCACGATATTTCGAGAAAAAAAAACTTCAAAACGGTTGTTCGGAAACCTGTGCCGATCAGCAACAAATCTTCGAAGTACATACTGGAGTGGGTTAATTCTTAATTTCTTCTATTTCCTCAGATCTCTTTTTCAACGACCCTTTCGTCCATGCTTTTTGTTACGATTTTACCTGTAAGAAACATATTAGAGATAGATCTACAAGACGTTTTCTGTCATTTATAGAAAAGATAATAACACAATATTAATTTATGAAAAGAAATGGTAATGAAGGCCGGTGGGTATTTTAAGATTTCAACACGAAGCAAAGGCACTCCATGCAGGCAACATTAAAGTTTGAGACCGTATGTAATTTATAATATTTATGATTGAGACAGAGACTAAACACTTAATAAAACATCTGGCGTCAATCAAAACTTGTGACGAAGACAGTCATTTTCTTACTATGGACACAACATCTAGAAGCTTATAATCAAAGTTGAAAGAATCAGCAAATATTTAAAAATTTGAAGGAATATCTTAAAACATATATTTTCAAGAATATATCAGTTTTGTAATGTTGCTCATGAGAGATGTGTGTGCGAGCACTGAAACTGGTAGTGAAAATAATAGCTGCAGATTGTGTGAAAATGTTTAGTATCCTATGTGTTAGATGTGATTTGACTTATTTCAGGTACATTTTTTTCTGTAAAAAGTTTGGTGTTTTTTTTTTTTGAGCAAAAGACATAATATAATATATGTTAGGTAGGCATTCCGTTTACCTTTAAAATTGTTGTTATTTTAAAAATTAATTATTCTACCAGGGCTGCTTGTTTGGTCCCTGTGCTTGCGCAAAAGGACTGTCTTTTTTTTCTGTAGGCGATCATTAGCACAGGACGTATCCGTCCCTAGGCAAGCCAAGATGGCTGCGATTAATGCGGAAGAACAAGATAATAATAGACTAACTTTTGTCTCATTCATTGGCATAAGTTGATAAAAAGTTCCACTTCCAAATATGAAACCGGAGATAGTTGCCATCATTTTGCCGGGCTATCATTTTTGGTCTTGGTGAAAAAACGTCACACGTCTAACAAACGTCTAAATAGGCCCGCACATTTCCTCACCATGACAAGTACTTCTTGCATTATTTGAATTCTTGCGTCCAGTCACTCGCAAAATATCCAAAAGACACAGTCAGAAATAACAAAACATCTTCTGTGAATAAGCAACAACAATCTATGGCCACTTGGAGGCTTTCACACATTACGACGTATATTTTTTAAATAGATAGACTTATACGGTTGTAAAGCTGTCAGTTCCAAAGCGCCTGTATTTCCTGGATTCTTCTCACTCTTCAGTTATCCTCGAAAAGTATCCATACCTCTACTTTTTTTTTTGTTCTGTATAAAATTACATATTTATTTGAAGAGTAATTCATATGTCAATAGATGAGCACATCTAAGACATTAAGATATAATCCAAAATGTTATGAATCAGAATTAGCCCATTTTTGAGTAAGAGTAGCGTGTTTGTACTGAGATCTAAGACCATGTTAATGTTAAAAAAATGTGCCAATATTTTCCCACATGCAGTGTAGGTGCAAAAATGTATGTCGACTCTCATTTGTATTGCCATAATAAACATGTTTTCCTGCGTTGTCCCAGAAGAGTGAAAAATGGGTTACGCCATTAATTTTCGAAGTAAAGTGATAGAATGGCTAATCTGGAGCCCAACAGGGACACTCCTACCAGCAGGAAAAATGGAACTTTTGTCGGTTTGCCTATATTGTTTCCCACAGTAATTTGTATCCATAATTTTGTGTTTCATAGTGATCGTCATTTTTCATAATGTTAATTTATTCTCCTCGTGAATATTAAATACGGGCAGGCTAAGATGTTTGTGGATGAATGATGTTATTCTTATCCTCATTTTATGTTTATATATATATGATATTACCTTCCTATACATTCTGTTTCCCTCTACAGGTGCCCCGTTTCCATGCAATGGAACAACACATGAAACTATTTTCATAGCAGTCAACGAAAGCAAAACTTTCCTTTTGTGTGTAATAGCGTATCCTAATATCAGTGACGTTGCAACGATAGATGGAAAAATTATACGAACTAATCAAAGAAATGAAACTGACCTCTGGAGTTGGACATGTGAAATTCTATCCTTTTCCAGGCATACTATCAACATTACAATAAGAAACAAAAATGCATTGCTGTATGGTAGACACATCTTTTCAATCACATCCTTCCAGATGGGCGCGAAAAGTTTGAATTACACCTTTGATATAAAAAAGCCAGGTAAGTTTTTTTTATATTAGAATCTCCATATTATATTTGTTTGTTTGTTTGTTTGTTTGTTGTCCTCCTTTCATCATAACTTTCTTCTGCTCTCTATTTATCAAAGCCCTATCTGCCATGTTGCTGTTGTATTCACAGGTACTGTTTCCTGTATGCCATTTTCCAATAAACCAGTCTCAGTTATTCATGCACGGTCATCCGGGCATCGCAAGTCATATCTCCAACAATCACCACTTCCGCTTTTCTACTTTTTCATTGTCAGAGAAATATGATTGGGAGATATATGGTTTGATACATTGGCTTTAACTGTTTGATGGATTTTTAAACTTTCGGAAGCGAAGTTTGACGATGCAATCATACTGCTATGTACACTTTGTTTAAATGGAGCTGACTAAATTTATAAAGATCTGTTCCTGTTATGGTTCCTCGGTTACGTTGGAGTTTATGTTGCTGTTTAGGCGAGGCTTTCTGTTATGTTTTAAATTTTGCCTGGGCTACGTTTGTTTAGTCCTCGCGGCGTCGCGAAAGAAGCCGTCTTTTTAATTCTGTGGGTGGTCTTAAGCAAGGAGCTATCAATCTCTAGACAAGTGAAGATGGCTGAAACGTATGCGGAAGAGCTCGAAAATAACACACTGACTTGCAAGTGGTGTTCGCTATACTTATATCTTTGCCTCATTTATCAACATACATACCGCCACTTATTCTTGCGACGTCTTTCCCCAACACGAGAACGCTAAATAGATGTTTCACTAACAAAGTTGAAATTGCAGATGGTTGCCGTCATGGTTGCCGAGCTTTTCCTTCCAGTTTAGAACAAAAGACGACACATTTCTAGGTGTGCACCTTTCCAATTTCATCAAATAACGAAGACCAAAAACTGCAGCCCTGATGTAATCTGAAAGTTCCTGCTACCTTCACCTGCTGTTCTGCAGTCCACAATTTATCCACCCCTTCTCTACGTATGATGTACGTGCACGCCCTACCCCTTAGATCCAATCAGCGCATGAGCTTCTCAGATGTGATTATCGTGTCTTAACCGACGTATCCCAATGTCTTTCTTATTTTCTAAGTAATGAAGAACTCCAAGTACAAGGAAGCAATATAAACTCTAATTTAAACAAACTTTCGTACAAGTAAATTAGCTAACAGTTATTTGGTAACCTCAGGGGTACCTGCACTGTTGCTGAACCTTAGTCGCAGCAGGGAAGTGAGCGCACTCTCTAGAAGTTTGCTAGAAATGTGGCATCGTTTGCCTACTCTGGAACTGAGAGCTCGACAAAATGACGGCCACACTTTAAGCGTTCAAATTTGTTAGTGGACGTTTTTACAGCGGTCTTGTGTCGGAGGAGGATGTGTTAAGAATCAACCGTGGTATATATGATCAATGAATAGGGCAAAGATACAACTGCAACAAACAGCACTCGCAACTGAGCGCATTTTTTTCTAACTTTTCCGTATTAGTCGCAGTCATCTTAGCTTGCTTAGGATCTGATAATTCAGTTGCTTAACCTCCAAGGTACTGCCCACAGCAAGCTAGGACTGCCCAAGTCGTACATCGGTGGTGACCAAACACACATAGCGTAATGCTTGAAAGATGTAATGCACTGAGGGGATAGGAAAATCTAACACTTTTATTTATTCTCAAGGTAGCGTGGCCATGTGGTTTGTGAGTCGTACACAGAAACTGAAAACTGTTAAGTCTAAGGTTTGTGTGATCGACCCTCGGGCCGGGTGGTTTACGTTGTAATCTCCTTCGCAGAGACACTTTATTTCTCTTTCCCCACACGACTCAGGTGTAAATAAATACCTGGCTTTGAAGATGGGGGAACCAGGGCGCTGCATTGCGGACGACCAGCAATGACCCTATCATGTATTTCACTTCATATATGTGATGTGTATTGTTCTATGACTTTGTTTTATGACTGAGATGTAAAGCATTGTATGACAATCAATTATAAACCAGTTTTATTTTCGTTTTTCATTTACCTGTTTTTGTTTGAAGAGCCACCTGAGTGTCCAAACGATTTCAATATCACGAGTCCAGGGCTTACTAACGTCACAATTGCTTGGAGACCAGGGTTTGATGGTGGTTCCAGTCAGTGGTTTGACGTGTCCTACAAAATTAATAATGAAACTGTGGAAGAATGGAGTCCCACTTCGGAGGTCAGTGAATCCTATGTAGAGGTCACTGGCTTGCAGGCGGGCACGAACTATGTATTGAAGGTTGAACCCAGGAACAAGTACCACAGAAATCAGTGCACTTCATTCATCTTTCACACAGGTAACGGTTTCTTTCTTTCTTTCTTTCTTTCTTTCTTTCTTTCTTTCTTTCTTTCTTTCTTTCTTTCTTTCCTTGTTTGTTTGTTTGTTAGTTTCTTTGTTTTGATATTGATTTGTTACCCGTTGTTCCATCTTATTTTTTTTGTTTCTCTCTTTCATCCAATCCTTCTATTCCGTCCTTTTGCTATTTTTTTTCCTCTCTCTGGTTTTCTGTTTTTATTCTTCTTCTCTGTTCGAGTTTCTTCCTAACTTCATATGGTTTTCCTCTCGTTTTCCTGACTGCTTTCCAGTCTTCCACCCAGCATTTTACTTTCCAGCTAAAATAATGCCTGTTCACACCCGAGTTTCTTCTTTTTTTTTCCTGACCATCTTCCATTCACTGCTGGCAGTAACGCACTTCACTTTCTAACGATTTATTTCAATGACATTTTTGGGCATGCAGATGCAAATTGGTTTTATTTCCCCATTGGCTTTATAAGATTTTATGTCCCTCGCTGACTTATCAGGGTGTCCCACGCCACAGTTTTTGCCATTCACATTATTCAGCTCTTCCTCCACATTTTGACCCCTACATGTATCCCCAAACACTAAATTAGATTTTGAGAACTTTGCCACTAGGGTTTCAGGCCATTCCAAGCAGTAAACATGATTATTTGTTCGTACCTAACAAGAAACATAACCGAGTGGCAAAACGCCTTCTTGGTCTACTAAAGTATTTGCATCTGTCTAAACCCTTTGAAATATAAANAATTGTCTGAGTTTATAGGGAATATTTTTAAAGTTGCATACACATAGCCAGATACATCTGGTATCTTCGTTCCTTTATAACTGTCCATGGTGCTAAGAGCATCATAACTGCATAATCAAGAACACTCCGCGCCCTGCTAGTTCATGATGCCGTTTGTCCGAACATCACGTCATCCCTTAAACTGAATCCTCTTTTTCTTCAGCAGCAGCAGCAGCAGCAGCAGCAGCAGCTAAAAAAACCTTCAAGACAGTGTATCCTTGAACACCTGCATTATGAGGTCTATGCAACGTTTCTGGGCTTGAGAGTAAAAAGTCACGTACATAGGGCAATGTATCACTGTGACTTATGCACCATTCTACGCTTTGGTGTGGTGTCTTCTTTGTCAACCCCAAAGAAAGTAGCATTACAGCTGCACACCAAGGCATGTTCAAGGGAAACATCTAATAATCTTGGATCATTTTGCATGCTACATGCCAGTTCTGCTACAGTTCGCTTTGGACTTGACAGGAAATTGGAAGATTCCACTTCAGACTGCAAAATGGTGCAGTAGTCATAGTGTTAGGATACCCCTGTCATGTGACCATGGGTGAGCGCTGCTTAGACCTCATCGGCTACCCTGTTATTTGTTGTTCGCCCTGGTACTGTTTGTCATGCTTGCCCGAAATATTTCCTTTATATCTCTCCCCGGCTGTCTTCTCAGTCTATCTCCTTGGAGTTGACATTAGATCTATCGTTTACGAACTCTTATTCGAACTTCCCTCATACAGCCAACGAATGACAATAGAGGGTTGAGTTTTTGCACACGGCACTGTACTGCACTCTTGTTAAACCCGGAACTCCGGCAAATATCATTGGCAATACACCAGGACACTCCCGTATAGAGCTTCGCTAAGGGTTAGGGACAGGATTAGGAGATCATCCAGGAAGAAATTGAAAGATGACACATCCTCTAGACATTATTAAAGATTTGAAACTTCCTCATGTATGTTTCCTCTTTTTTAAATTGTTTTTGATCCTGCCCACCACCCAAAATCAAACTATAGGCAGGAATTTCCAGGAATAAATGTCCACTAAGGAATTCAAGATAGTCAGATGGACGCCATACTAGTGGAAGACAGCTTAAATAATTATGCTTTCGTTTGAGACTTAGGGTTCTGCTTATCATATTATATTAAGGGCTTAAACTGAGGATTAGGGGAACCCCAGTAAATTTTGTACACAACATGGATAAGCTGACATACTCCCAATTACCGCACGCTGATTGACAGAAAAAATATCTTACTGTATGCAAATGCAACCCTCTATTTCTAAGATGGGGCTATTCCTGTTCTGTTCTTAGGTGTCCAAGGATCGTGTGCACAATGTATCTAACTATGTAGTTGCCGCCTACGCGCAATGTTAGACAGCACAGCATACTGCCCTGATTCTTTTTATGTAGAAACTCTCTTCTGTCTATAGCTGCCAAGGGAACAACATTTTCATGTCAAACAGATGGGTACTTGTTTTACTGCTGCCTACGACGAACATTCAGGCTACGTTTCTTTGGTCGATGCAGTTTGAAAAAATGCAAAGCCATACCCCTTCCTTGTATTCCGTAAAGACTCCTTAGTAGAGGGTACAAGTTTGGTAGGTGCGCCCCGATCACGGTCAGGATAGGTGCTCACCTACTTAAGTTTTGTTAGAATTGTGTCGCATTTTGTACAAAACGGAAGAAAAGCTCTGCAATATGGAAGCAATATGGTTTCAAATTTGTTAGTGGGACATCTTATCAACGGCTTTGTGTCGGAGGAATATGTGGCAAGAATCAACGGCGTCCAGTATGCTAATGAATGAGGCAAAGATCTAAGAATAGCAAACTTCGCTCGCAAGTCAGTGCATTGTTTCCTATCCCTTCCGCATTAGTCACAGCCATCTTGGCCCGCTTAGAGACTTAAACTTCCTTTGCTAAGGAAGGGGCGTGGCTTTCCAAACTGTGAAATTGTTGGAAGCAAACAAACGTACCTGTGAATACAGACAAACCCATGCAGACTAATTTGGTTCTGTTCTGCTTTTCAGAATCAAGTCCACCTACCGAGAGCAATGACAGCACCAAAGATGACGAAGATAAGAACCTTATGCTTGCGATTATCCTTTCTGTGGTAGTCCTCGCTGTCATTGTGTGCATAGCTACTATTGTGGGCATTATTTTGTACAAGAAAATTAGTAAGTCATCAGTCCCATCAGTTGAGAGCGTGCGCATTAACGACGGGATCTCTCACCATTGTAAGAACTACATTAATTTTGCATGTCGAACACTTCTTAGGGTGCATTTAGCATCTGTGCACCTAACGATGATAAGACATCCCATCGTTAATGGGCAAGTTCTCGTTTTTTTTATATTTAGTACTATCAGCTCTATTGTTGAATTAATTACTCATTGACGTTATTGCTATAGCTGTCGTCATTATTATTTACTTAAGTAAAATGATCATACATTAAAAAAAAATAAAAAAGACATGAAAATATCATAGGTAAGTTCTAACACTCTCGTTTAGGACCTGTTATCCATCCCTCTTTCTCTCTTTAATATATATCTTTTATCCACCTTTTCACACGAGTCCACTATCAGATTAAGGCCATCTCCATGTAGGCGTCCATTTTGCTCATCTTGCCTCGTCTCTCTCTCTACATATATATTTTAATATAAGATAAGAATTTTATGGTTGTGATTATAATTATCATTTATGTGGTAGTCCTCGATGTCTTCGTGTGCATAGATACAGTCTTAAAAAAGTGCCAAGCACGAAACGTGGACTATTTTTAATAAATCCATTATACATTTTTCAAAAAGGTTTGTGTCGTACCTGGGCATAATCATATTTAGTTTCTTTATAAATACGTTCATTTCTACATTGGATCTATTCTTCACTTGTGCACCATTTTATATTTCCCTTTTGCTCTAATCTGGAGCGTTAACCAATATTTCACTCAGCGTAAAGTTCCATCTTTGTCCAACAAGTCTAAAGGGACAGGACTAAGTATTTGCTTCACAGCATAGTAAGTCCATATGTTTTATTTCATAGACTATAAACCGCGTATATTTATTTTTTGCTTTCGCTTAAAAGTTTCTGAAAAACACCACAGCAATCTCGGGAGTTTTACCCTTGCTGCGTCGCCAGTATTTGTGCAGCATCAAATCAAAAAGTGAGATAGGCTAGCAGACAGTTTGCGCATGCGTCTACACCAATCATCTGCTAACTTTTCTCACGTTATGACGTCATGCAGCATGAGTGATGGCGGCATACATAGGGTAAAAATCTCGACATTCCAGCTGTGTATTCCCCATAAATGGTCAGGCAGAAGAAAGGTTTGTGGTAAAGCGGGTTTTTTAAGCTGTGAAGCAGATATCTAGTTCTGTTCCTCTAATACGTTTCAAAATTTTTTTCATCATCCTACACCGTCGATAGCTCCATGCAAGAAGTGACCATCTCGAAACTACAAAAAGGGCAGATGGTCACTTCTTGCATGGAGCCATCGCCGTTCTGAACCGGACTGGACGATATAATATAATGAGCTGTCAAAACAGCTTTTAACAAATTGGGGGATATGCACGACAGATTAGACCGTGTGTCATCATTGACAATAAACCTACAATAATATAAAGACAAATTGTAGTTCACAAGTTCAAGAGATAAAGAGTGAAGCTCGATCGTGCCATTAGGGAAAAAAAGTTGCCAGCAGAGACAAGTAGCTAACATAATTCTTTAAATCTCAGTTTCTACAATAATCATAATGAATAAAGATATTATTGTTTACATATTGTTATACACACACACACACACACACACACACACACACACACACACACACATGTTCTTTAACATTCTTCTGAAGAATTCTTTCGCCTTTTTTAGTAGTACACCGAAACGTATGTGTTTGGTTAGTTTTTATTGCATCCCTTTGTCCATCTTGTGTATCATCCTTAGGAAAGCTCTACTTCAGAGTGCGAGTTCCAAAAGATCCTATGACCACGACGACCCCCAACAATCCTCGGGTGCAGTATCTCCACCGTGAAAACAACAACAGGACGTTTGATTCTGCCGAGAGACATCTTCTGGACTCAAGCATTTCCAGCGGCAACACCACGCTTGATGTAGGAGGCTTTAATAGCAGAGCACCGCATGCTTAGGTTCGCTTGTCTTGGGAGGGAAGAAGAGCAGGGCTGCCAGATTTGCTTTTGAGTCGAAGCCAAACCGCTTATGAAAAAGAGCCAAATCATTGTCTGAAAGAGAACTGTTCTGGCCATTGTCAATTGGCTATGAAGCGAAGCTATAGGGGAACTCCACAGACCTGCATCTGACTTCCCAGTTCATGGCCCATATCAATCTGCTAGCATGACCAGGGAACACTGAAGAAGAAGAAAATATCTGATAAAGGCCAACTAGGGTCTAGACTTTACATAAGACAAGAAATTTACTCCGAGCTGTCTATTTAGTGGATCTTTGTTGGTAGTGCTATAAGGAATATCTTTCTACATGTATCAGAGCAAGACAAGGAAAGATTGTTATATGGAAACATTTTGGAATCGTCCTATAGTTCATATTGAAAGGAACAACTTTGACAGAAGTCTAGTAACTTGAAATGTCATCCAGATTTAACGCAGTTCACAATACTGCCCCCTTTCCCTCCCTTCTCTCTCCCCCCCCCCC
>JAWQUT010000606.1:47268-57277 GCA_033807755.1 Ellobium chinense | reverse complement strand
AACCATTCTCCTCCCACGTCATTTAAATAATAATAATATTAAAAAAAAACCCACAGAAGTAGAATGCATACTAGAACAAGCGAAAAAAAGCCTGTCAAAGTTCGTTAAGCTCTCTCAGATAAGCTACAAACGCAAGTGTGGAGTTCTTACACGATAGATTAGGGATTCCAGTTGGTGGTATCGTTTCTTCAAATAATTTACATTATTTTTGTACATGGATTGGAGCCCAACAAGATCCAAAGAGAAATCAATTATTCGGAGCTAAGGGTCAAACCTCTCGTGTCTGGCTTCTTCGAAGCCAACTCTGGCAACCCTGATGAAGAGAATAGGTCAGGGTGAGAGGCATGATGTTATTCTAGAGCTTTGCTAAACAGGTGCTCGGAAAAAGAAGATTAACAGCAGCAGCAGCAGCAACAACAACAACAACAACAACAACAACAACAACAACAACAACAACAACGAATCCAGCCAAACAGAGTATCATTTCGACAAAAAATTTTAAGATTTGCTGGCGATAGGTATCGAACCCGTAAACAATGTTTAGTAAGGAGCAGGATTAGCACAGATAAAGCATTCATGAAATAGTTCCTACCTAAAGATAATGTTTAGGGATTGTCCACGGGTTTTTTTTTTTTTGGTTAAACTTTCTTAACCCTACCGCTTTCTCAACCCCTAATGCTCAAATAAACTATAAGCGGAAGTAAACGATGTTTGGTTAGGGACAGGATTAACATATAGAGGCTTTCATTAAATAGTTCCTACCTAACGGTAATGTTTAGGGATTGTCCATTTTTTTTTTTTGTTAAACTTCTTAACCCTACCGCTTACCCAGCCCCTAATGCTCAAATAAACTATAAGCGGAAGTGAACAGTGTTTGGTTAGGGGCAAGATTAGCATATATAGAGCATTCCTGAAATAGTTCCTACCTAACGGTAATGTTTAGGGATTGTCCACGGTGTTTTTTTTTTTTGTTGTTGTTAAGCTTTCTTAGCCCTACCGCTTACCCAGCCCCTAATGCTCAAATAAGCTATAAGCGGAAGTGATCATTGTTTTGTAAGGGGCAGGATTAGCATATATAGAGCATTCATGAAATACTGTAGTTCATACCTTACGCTAATGTTAAAGGATTGTTCAAGTTTTTTTTGTTTTGTTTTGGTTAAGCTTTCTTAACCCTACCGCTTACCCAGCCCTTAATGCTCAAATAAGCTATAAGCGGAAGTAAACAGTGTTTGGTTTGGGGCAATATAGGTGAGAATAAAGCATTCCTGAAATAGTTCCTACATAACGGTAATGTTTAGGGATTATCCCAAGATGCCTTCTTCTTTTTTACTTTTTTACCCTACCCCTCACCCTTGCCCTAACTCTAAACCAAGCTAATAAGCGAAAGTATCATGGAATATTGACTAAGAAATTTGCCAAAGTTTCGGGCTCAGCTAGGGTTCAATGCAGTCCCAAGAACAGAAACAGAACCCTCTATTTGATATCTGTGAATGATATTATTGTCAGAATGCTAATGATCAGCGCCTTCAAATGGCAGCGGCACTGTCTGCTCCCCAGGGAGTTGAGAAAGTCTTAGAGTGATCTGGGCTGCCGGGGTAATAATAGTGGGAAGTCACGTTAGCGGGCATCAGACTGGATTCTAGACTAATAAACCGCATTGGTATTGTTATTATTAATAATTACCCACGTTTTCTTTTAGCTCATAAGAGCAGACTTCTTACCTAAATGGAAAAGGCAAGAGATATTTTTTCTGGCTGACATCCGCTCTCCCACCCCTCCACCCCCTCCCCCCCGNCCCTCCCCCCCGGGATTATTTCTGAACAGTGCATTGTGTAGGTCTGAGTGTTTGGACAAGCAAATACGAAAGGAAAGTCTGAAGTAGGATGCTCGTTGTAGACGATTTTTTTAAAACATAACACTGTGTGATTCAGGGAGATTCACATGGTTCCTTTGCTCTCTCATTCTGGCATGCCAGCGTCCCTGTCAGATCCAAAAGATTTCCACCACAAGCCTTGTGCAAAATACTGGTAAACTTTTGGCTTGGCTGGTAACCATGAGAAATCTCTAAAACATNCCATTGAGGGCCGTTTTAAGTTTTGGATAGAGCTTGACAGAAAGGCAAGCCAATTATAAATAGTTGCTTTGCAGAGCATCAATGCATGGTGATTTTGCAAACTTATATATCCGAGTTAAGTTGGGTGAGATGGAAGCGAGTGAAAAGACATACAAACTGTAAAGCTTTGCTAAGTAATGTAATGTATACAGAGCCTGCGTATGAAAACATAGACAGTGAAAAGAGGGCGAAAAAGTAACAGGATGTTAGTGGAGGGGTGGGGAGGGGGCGGAGGGGAAGGGAGAGAGAAGGAGGAGGCGGAATTGAGATTATCATTTAACAAATCAGTGTTCAGTGCCTTTAGGTATGAAGATGCCAATGTTTTTTTCACTGTTGGCCATATTAGGTTTTACACCTCTCATTAATTTATCCAGGGGTCCCAAGCTAAAATACATTCCAAACATGTTCTTTAGCTTTTCCTCTAAATTTTGACACAAAGAAAAATTCCCCTAACTAGTTAGATTTTGAGATCTTAGGCAGTGAAGCAGGCTACCTAGTATTTATAGTAAACAGGGTAACCTTACCCACCTAGCAACAACAACAAAGTTTATACTTGAGTATCTAAACCTCAGCGATTCTGAGTCTACAAATATGTATTTGCACCTATCTAAAGCCTTTGAAATTAAAATCCAACCCCTTTATTCCCTCCCCATGGCCAGTTTTCTGATTTTTTAAGAACTATGTAAAATTGCATATTTTTATGTCAGGTGCTATTGGCATCTTTATACCTTTAGATCCAAATGAAGTGACATGATTATTAAGTATGGGGGATTGTTACAACATAAGAGCTCATGCCAAGGAGGGGACCTAGTGGTAGCATGTAAAATGAAAAGGGACATGAGGGAGAGATAGGGAGAGGGGAAGAGAGAGAGAGAGAGAGAAAGAAAGAGAGAGAGAGAGAGAGAGAGAGAGAGAGAGAGAGAGAGAGAGAGAGAAAGAGATGTGTTGCATCCATATATTAGTTAAAAGTAGGCCTATAGCATGCTAAGCGTCTTGCAAAATAAAAACAAAAAACTAATAAAAAAAAATATATATTTTTGTGCTCGATCATTAACCTCACTTCTTCATGGTTCTTATCGGTATCGGTTCAAATTTGTTTACAGGGAATGTTTACAGAATAATAATGGTTGTCACTATTTGTGCAACGATTAGATCAGGAAAAATATCTATCTATCTATCTATCTATCTATCTATCTATCTATCTATCTATCTATCTATCTATCTATCTATCTATCTATCTATCAATCTATCTAAGTGTTTGTCTGTCTCTCTGCATGCCTGCCTGCCTGCCTGACTGCCTGCCTGCCTGTCTGTCTGTCTGCCTGCTTGCCTGCCTGCCTGCCTGCCTGTGGCGTTGTAGTAATACAGACGTTGTAGACGTTGTAATTAATATCTTAATGCACACAACAGAATACTTATACATTTCAAGGTGATGTTTTGCTGTTCCCTAAAACCATGGCAAACATCCACCCTTTAAGAATTCAATTCTCACAGAGTTTGGATTTTCTACTTTATCGGTGGAATGATATTCTGAGCTATTTTAAAAGACATTTTTCCTGATTTTATCCCTGCACAAAATCAATTCATTTTTTTGACTAAGCAAATTCCTTGAGTACGAATTATACTTGCAATTTCATAAAATTTACTGACTTTTTTTTTTTTTTTAATGCCAGTTATTCAGAATGATATTGAAGCATCCTTGTAATGAACTTCTTGGAAATCCGATTGGTTAAAATGAATAGATGAGCAAGACAGACCTATGTAAGATCAGTATTTAGTGTTTTGAGTTAAGATTATTTGCTTGCTATTTCACTCCCACTGCTGTATCGATTGCATTTTATATATGAAATCCCACGCTTGATCAGGTGGCCTGACTTTCCAAAAACCAACGAAATGCCACTAAAGCAGTGGTTTTTTTCTAATGTTGGCATACTAGCTTTGGATGCTTATAATAGAAAAATATATATTTATATATTTATGATATATATATCATTGATTATGATTATTATGTCATGCTATAATAGGATGTGAAGAAATCCAGATCGCAGCCTCAGTTTTTGTATTGGTATTGACTGAATGTAGACATGTATACATTACTTTGCACTCTTTAATACATTACTACACATAGACCTATCTCATTTTCAATTAAATTTTGAAACTTTCAGTATGTCTTAAGAGCCTGATTCCTGTTTGACTAGAAAATGGATGATTTCTTTCTGTTATTGCCTGCAGTGGGAAGCATTCCACATACACACGATTGTCTTTAAAGGTCTTGAGTTTATGGCGAATATGGAGGGTTCATTTCTCTGTTTCACTAGGTAGAGAGGGTTGTTGTTGTTGTTGCTGTTGTTGTTGTTGTTGTTGTTGTTGTTGTTGTTGTAGTTGTTGGTAGTATAATTCTGTGGTCCAACGCTTGAACCTGATAATTGCACCTCTCAATTTTTGTAAATTTTGAGAATACCGAAGTCTAAAAATGAACTGACTTAAAAAGAAATGTAAAAATACCAGATCGGAACAACATTTTTGTTGTTTTCCCTAAGAATTTACTGAAACGAACAAGATTTCAAGGTTTATAGATATGCCGTTTTTTCTGCAATATCTAGACTATATTAACGGCTTGCCCACTGAGTTACCATGAGTGTTAATGGCATCAAGTATGGTGGACAACCTGGACTCCATATTCGGGTCTAAAATGTATTGATTTATTTCAGTTATATCTTGAAAACCACTTATCCCATTTTGCCGTCACGTTAAACCAGAGAAAACTTACCATAATGATAAAAACCGAACTTGACCGTATTGCAATCAAGTGATTAATGTTGCAGGAGCCAATTTGTAAAAGCCTCTTTGAGCCATTGAATAAAAATTTCTACCTCAAACCACAGGAACGTTCCGAGAAGCAAGACTAATCTGCAGGTCTGGTGCTATCACTGTGCTCAGATTATGTACCGTTTTCAGTGTGGGTCCTTCATTTAGATTTTTCATAATTTTAAGTTACATGAAATTGGGTTAAAAATTTGACCTTATTTTTCAGATCACAGGCCCGCACGAATGAAATCCGCTGAAGCCATTGGGAAACACTGCCTGCAACAATTTTTTTTTTTACAAATTGAAGACTGAATTTCACCACTTTTGCGGTGTGGTTTCATGTTATACGATCATTTTAACACTTACACTTTATACTCTGCAACTATCGACTCTGATAGTCCGATTTGTTTGACCAATCAGGCTCCTGCAACCTCTAGGTGCTTTCAAATTGTATGGGTTATCAAGCGCTTGCATGGGACCATTGGGTTTACCTAATGAGTGAGGAAACTAGGGAAGAAAAGAGAATCACAGCAACATTGATGTGTGAGGCTTATTAACCACAATCACTGTGATGTCCTACTAAGTATTAGAACCCAAAATTACACTGACAAAGAGTGAAGTTTAGACATAGACCTTAAACATTATCTTTCCTCAGAGGTCTGGCCATTATCTCTCTCAACAAAATTTGAACTATGTCACCCTGATGTCTGGAGCTAGGCAAAATACTACTGAGACCAACCTTGAAAGGCGTGAGTCGACCCTGGCCAGAAGTGAGCCAAATCTGTGCAAACTACAACCAATACGGGAAAGACGGGAACCAACATACCTGAAACCAACCGAGCCAAATCGGCACAGGCAAGAACCAAAGGGTGCTAAGAACTGGCAAAATGACAAAGTGGAATACGCCACACTAGACCCAGAAAAATCTGGTAAATTAAAGATTGAAATTGAAGAGCCAGGAATTTACCAGAATGTAATAGATAAGTATACCAAAATTTATGCAGGACTGAGACCTTATCGTCATATAAAAGACACTGCAGTGTAAACATGAAAGATCTGTTACTGATCTCTAAACTAGAGGACATCATTTCACTGGCTTCCTGGCAGATCGGTGATTCCCCTGTACCTGCAGTTCTGTCACCTGCTTCATCAAGGAGCTTTACAGATTCTGATGTGTTATTGATCCAAATAATTTGCTACTTTGTTACATAAACATTGACGAAAGACCCACTGGACACAACAAATTAGTGATTTGGTTTCCAAGGTGACTAAACATAACTGAGCACCTTATCCAGAATGGCTCAGTCTTGACATTATAGGAGGTGCGTATATGGGAAAACTATAAAAGAGATGATGAGGTGAGCACAGCCATATTCGAGGCAAAAATGGTTTAGTACTAATGAGGATATGGAGCTACTCAGTAGCTCACATGATGATAACCCTTACTGAGGATTCGTAGGAGACAGCCTAGATATGGTGCTGTACGCACAATGCTTAGCTTACATAGTGATAACCTTTACTAAGAAGAGTAGGGAGACAGCCTAGATATGGTGCTTCACGCACGATGCTTAGCTTACATAGTGATAACCTTTACTAAGAAGAGTAGGAGACAGCCTAGATGTGGTGCTGTACGCACAATGCTAACTCGCGCTGACGATACTTTGAGATATTTCCAAAACATCAATGATGTAGTTACTGTAAGCTCTCAAAGTTAGCGGGAGACAGCATTGTGCATAAGGCACTTCATTTGTAGTAACCGGCATTTAAACTCTCCACCATAACATGAGGGCAAGAGATGGTCACATCCCCAACTCAACATCTCCGAAACGGTGATACGTTTTAAAATCCAGTAAATCATATCTTTGAATTTGGAATGGAACGTATGCATAACTCCTCTTTGTGGAGTAAAGGTGTGTAAAAATTTATTCTTCTAGCATTATTACATTGTTAATCTTTTTATTTCTTGGAAATCTTATGAAGTGGGAAATTGTTAAATATCGGCAGCTATATTTCATCAAGGATTGTATCCACTGGACATTATTTAGGCCTTCCTGCATAGTTCAGACTGTGTCTTCTTGAGAACAGCGATCTACTGGATGGCTGGGGACCTGGTTGATGTTGAAAATGCATTCCACAGAAACTTCCTCCCAAAAAGAATGTTTCAGTGATGGTCGGTATATTTCTTCAGCAATTTAACCCACTGGACATTACTTATAGGCCTTTCGGGATGTGTGGAAGTTCAACTTCTTGTCTGTGTGTCCTTTTGCAGAATGAAATGGTTGCTTGATTTTTATGCATTGTTATGTTAAAGACACATTCAATAAAAACGTCCACTGAAAAATGTTTAATGAAGGTCGGTATATTTCATCAATGATTTAAGCCACTGGACATTACTTAGACCCACCTGGATGTTTGAGAGTTCAGCTTCTTGTCTGTATGTCTTTTTTCAGAATGAAATGATTACTTGATTTTTGAACATTGGTATGTCAAAGACACGTTCCATGAGAACGTTTACTGAATAAATATTAATGAAGGTTGGTAATTTCATCAATGATTTCAGCCACTGGACATTTCTTAGGCCTTTCGTGATGTGTGGAACTTTAAACAATTATCTTGAGCATTATGGCTTTGGACCCAGAATGAAAAGGGTTCTCGATTTTTATTGACTGTGATGTTGAAAACGCACCCCACAGAAACTTCCTCTAAGGAATTTTTACTGACAGTCAGTTAACCCTGGACAATCCCTAGGTCTGCTGGGACTGGTGGAACTTCAAACTCTCCTTATGAACACGCTGGAATTAGACTAAGAAGATCACCACTGCAAAATGTATGTATATATATTCTCTGGATGTGGGACATTTTAAACTGTGGCATTATTTCACTACGTCTAATATTTATGTAAATAAATACTTGTATTAAACATTGTTTTTTTATTGACTGAATGCTGTCGTGGTTCTCCCACAAGGCAAGCTGGTTCAATAATGGTCTTGCAGCCAGTCAAAGCTAAGTTCATGACACTAATCTAGAAGATGAGATAAAAGCTACAAAGGTGAAAAGGGCCAGCTGGTATAAACGGTTGTTGCAGAACACGAAAATGAAACCATCTTTAGACAAAAAAAACCCATTAAGTTTATGAGAAAATAGATAAATTTCATTTTTTAAGACATATTAGATGAATCGTGTAGTATAAACTTGTTTGTTTTTCAAGCCCAGTTTCCTTAGATTTTTTTTTTTTTATGAGATGACCCCAGACACAACATCGACGAACTGTATCTTCAGCCTGAATCATAATAGGTCAAAAATGTTTTATAAAATGAAAGCACGTACAAATAGCTTTCGTGCCATACAATAGCTTGATTTAGCCAAAAATTGATTTGAGCCTCATTGTGATAACAAGACAATTTCATCGTGTGCGAATTTGGTGCCAGTAGCTTAGTTTGTATGACAGTCTGCGAAAAAAGTGATGGCAGAAAGACATAATTGAAAAGCATGGTTCTCCTAACACGTATATCATGCTTATGTAAGGCATAAAAGACCAGCAAGCAGGATTGTCATTCTCGGTGATTGTTCACGAGATCTGGTAAAATAGACCTGAGGCTAGTGATGTGGTGAAGGAAATGGAAACTTTAAGAAAATCTAGTAAAGCAGGAGAGTAATCGCAGAAGAAAGAAAGGAGACTGAAATAAGAAAAAAGAAAAAGCCTGCTCACAGAATCTGTGATGAGAGCTCATAAGGAAAGAAAAATTCACAGCAAAAAAAAAAGTGACACGGGAAAAAGAGTTCCATGGCACCTCATTGCAGAAACAGAAGTCGTAAGTCTCCTCTAATTTTAAACACTAAACTTATCAAGGGTAAGCCTGACCAAACGTGTAATTTTAAACATAACATAAGATTTGTGCCTTTGTGTTTTAAACCATATGACCTGGGATCCCCTTTCATCCGTGTGATTTCTTCACATAAGCCTATTTCTAACTTCAATCACTTCACTCTAATTTTAAACACTAAACTTAGCCAGGTTAATCCTGGCCGAGCTTGTAATGTTCAACATAACATACGATTTGTGCTTGAAAAAAAAACAACAACAACAAAAACAATTATATGACCTGGGATCCCCGGTCATCCGTGTGACTTAAAAATAAAACAAAACAAAAACACGTTTGCCTATTTCTACTTTCTATCATTTCCCACTAAATTTAAACACTAAATTTAGTCAGGTTAATCCTGGCTTAACTCGTAAATTTGAACATACAATATGAAATGTGCCTTAAAAAAAACCACAACTATATGACCTAAAATCAGATTTTCAACTGCGTGACTTTTTTTTGTTCTTTTAAAGAGCTCCTAGGCCTATCTCTAATTTCCATCACTTCAGCTTCTCTTTGAAACTAAAGTAAAACGAATATTCGACATCTGATCGAACTGAAGACCATCTAGTGAAATTTGTATCATATCTAACAGTACCCAATCTAGAAAAAAAAAGGCAAAATCCATCGTGGCAACCATGCCAGCGGATCGGCACTTGAAAGTTAAATGCACAAGTCAATCGTAACGACGTACTTGTATAAAGGCCATTCAGATCAATTAGATCAGAGGTAACACATCATTCTGTTTATAACTTCTAAAGTTTCCCGTCCATCCATCCATCCATCCATCATTTGTGTGGGTGCATGGGAAAAACCTTCACATCCTTCTGATATGAAAATTGGGGTATTGGTAGAATAGTAATTCCCATTCATTTCTAAATTTTTTGCACTTTATTTGAGGTCAATATCTTTATCAGTTCCAAAGTTATGGACAAATTCATNGGGGGGGGGGGTAGGAGGATAGATCTAATATTTATACCAACACTAGTGTCAATGAATTACACTGATGGAGTTCAGTTTAGTTCTGGATACATTGCTTCACTGGGGGGTTGGGGGGGGGCGGCTAGGGAGTAGAAGGAGGCAAGGGTAAACTAAGGACTTAAAGTATGGGTGGGGATAGGGAGTGTCAGATGTTTGTAGGGGTGGGGTGGATGGGTTGGGAAATAGTAAATTTATTTACTATTTTGCTGGAAGAAAGGGGAAGGGGGGCTTGGCAGGAGTTCAT
>JAWQUT010000606.1:32872-43406 GCA_033807755.1 Ellobium chinense | reverse complement strand
AGAGAGAGAGAGAGAGAGAGAGAGAGAGAGAGAGAGTGTGGAATCATCTACACATACACACTTTCTTAAGTGTGCACACTCATGGTACTTGAGGGCTCGCGCATTAACGGCATTAACGATGAAATCTCTTAGCATGATAAGAAGTACATAAGTGTACAGTGCTGAATGCATCCATAGTAGCCTTCAACATGCGGAGCTGATGTAATACTTACGGTAGTAAGAGACTCCATTGTTAATACTCAAGTTCTGAGCTATTACATAGTCATCTCCAAATGATTAGGACAAAGTAAAACAAATATTCCAGTATGCATTTATTTGTTTTATTGGTTGAGCAAGCATTGCACTTCGTACTCTGCCAGATGTCAAACCACATTTTTAGTTAAAATAGACTACCACAAAATTTCCAGCAACATTACACTCATCATTGAGATTATAACGAAATTTACAACATCATCAAAAACAACCTATTATAACAATATCAGGATTTTGTCTTATTTTCTAGATTTTGTCCACACACCTTCACAACAGGCATCTTTAAAACACATTGGTCCGTGTCATTTTCGTCACTACCAAACTCCAAAAATGCGTTTCTGTTCGCTTCATATTCCTCTTGCTAGTCTCAGACTACCGAAAGCTAATTTGTGCGCGAAGCTTAGACGTGACACATTAGTGTTGTTTTAGAGTTGGGCAATGTCCAAGTTCCAATCTATGTTTTGCCAGACTTGCCTTGGGTTTTTCAGATTTTTGACCATTTTTAAAAGCCGTTGGCTTCCTAAAAATGCTTGCAATTCTCTTTAACTTTCCAGATATGATTTGATTCTTTCTTGGGATCTTTTTCACATGTGATTTGGCTCCAATCGAAATAAAATAAAAGTCTGGCAACCTTGATCGCAAGCCAGCACCATGGCGCCATTAATCTTTGGTTTCAAATTTGCCTTCTGCACAAATTAACTTTCTGCTACATGCGATCTCCGAGGGACCCTCCTTGTGTCAGGGAAGGATGTACCAAGTATCAACGGTGATCTGAATTCTAATGAGTGAGACAGAGATGTAAGTAAAGCAAAGTAAAGTATTCGCATAAGTCGCAGCCATCTTGGCTTGCCTTATTGATAAACATTTCCTCTCTCCGAGGGGACGGCACGTTCATGTCAAAATGATATTACAGAAGACCTAAGAAACGTAGCCCACGCCACTGTCTTTGACGATATAAAAATGTTGGACGCCGCCTGAGATCAAAAATATCCTGCAGCGAAATAATTCAACTTCGCAAAAAAACAAACAAACAAACAAACAAAAATGTACTTTTACCAAAATGCACCCGACTAAGACAAAGGCAGGAATCTCGTTATCTCGTCATTAAATACACACACAATCACACACATACGAGTTCACTCTCGGAAGCAAGATTTGATGACGCAATCACACCACTATTTTGCTTAAGCCAGAGGAGAACTTTACTGGAGCAGACTAGTTAAGAACGGGGTGCATTTATGCGTTTGTTTGCGGGTATCGATCTAGANTATCTCGTCATTAAATACACACACAATCACACACATACGAGTTCACTCTCGGAAGCAAGATTTGATGACGCAATCACACCACTATTTTGCTTAAGCCAGAGGAGAATTTTGCTGGAGCAGACTAGTTAAGAACGGGGTGCATTTATGCGTTTGTTTGCGGGTATCGATCTAGAGCTGTCTTATTTTCATCTCAGAATACGTGAGCTTCGTAAGATCCCAGCAAAAATAGTCAGTGGCCCATTCGCCGTTGAGATCAGAGCGATAGCATTCATCAAACCACCAACCACTTCTATACTCACTAGCACAGTTACCACTATATCGGTCATTATCACTGTCATGTGTTGAGAAGTTCATTTTGTTGCCTAAGAGAAATCCGTCCTCACCATCTCCCGCGTATCCACCGACATTCAGCGTGTAGTAGTGACTCTCATTACTAAGTTTGAATGTTGAATAATGAGCATAGTAAGAATGTCCATCTTTTGCGAATATCATGTCGATCCGCAGCTCAAAGTTTGCCTGGAAATAATGGATAAAAAAATGTAATTTACATTTCTGTAAGCCACAGAAACCTGATTCTGAAATATTATTCACAAAAGAAATGCCAGTCTTTGGAAGCCGCAGAAATGTGATCCACAAGAGGAATACCAGTCGTTAAAGGTCGCAGAAATGTATTCACAAGAGGAATGATAGTCGTTGGAAGCTGCAGAAATGTAATTCATAATAGGAAAGTTTGATACATCATGATCGGAGTAGAAAACAATGTACTAGCTTGAAAGGAAACTAGTAGTGAAAGGAATTTACCAGTAATACAAGGAGAAGACAAATATAATTATTATTTTAATATGACATTCAAAGTGAAGACCATGGTTACAGCTCTTGGAGAAAGCTAAATGATAAACAAAGCAGAGGAAATTAGAGAGAAGATGATATTCTGGATGGTCAAACAAGGTGAATGGATGCACTGAGTGAACGGACCACTTTGGTGTGAAATCATATGCAGTTTAAGCCGAGGATTTATAATTTACCTTCAGATTTTGGATAAAAAGTAGAAATAAGAGTGCGGTTGCATTTCTGTTATAAACGTTTATTGTCTTTTCATTCTGATACGTCAACAGCTGGATGTATTTTAGTACGAATTAAAACTATTATGCTCATGTCTTGACACTTAGTGATAACGATAACACTCTTTGTAAATTAACTCCTACGAAAATCCATTTACGAGTTCATGTGGATTGCAATGAATGAATGAATGAATGAATGAATGAATGAATACACACGGAATTAGTCAGCTCGTGGATAGCCTCGTTGCCCAGCCAGTAATCGCTGGTAATGTTTCCAAAACCAAGTTTGTAGTCGTCCCAGCCACGATAGAAATCTACGTCACCTTTGGTTCGTCTCTGGCGGGAACAAAAGAGAAAATTGGCAGTGGGGACTTTGTCACTTCCAGAATGGACTCGTGATCGGTACAGTTACAACTAGCAACAAGCTCTTTGAATAAAGAGGGAAGGGGGTGACCATTGTACTGTGCCATTCATGTTGATTTCTGATCGCGGATTTACAACAACAACAACAATGTATATATATCTTACTAATCAAAGCACCCGCAAATTTGCAGGGTTATCGTGAGAAGCAAACGACCAAACTACATCTGCGACATTAACACCGCTTCTCTTTTTGTAATTATTGTGTTTATACACGCCGTGTGTAATACTTGAGGAATTTGTCCTCAAAACATTAGCTTGACTGCAGAAACCACAATAGTAGTGACGTCATGAGCATAAACGTCAAGTTTAAAAAATGGAACAGGTCATCTGGATATGGAAAAATCCATTTTCTACATATTTCTGAGACAATCAGGAACAGAGCAACCGATTAATTTAAACAAAATAAAAGACCAGTTATGGTCGGTTTGTGACTTACACATTATGATGAAATCAGTGGAGAAATTAACCCCCACGATGTGCATGGGAGGAAGCGTTCTTTGGCTGTTGGTACAGCCAAGTCTAGTACTTGCATCTTTCTGTAGGAAAGCACCAGTATTCGCACTGGTGGTTCACAGGGCCTAAGTCATGTTCATTCTATTGATTCTGCTCCTTTTCGTAACGATGATTATGTTCACTCTGGCCATCGACTGTGCTACGTAAACATTCTCAACCCGGCATCTGATACAAATGCTCGGTTTCAACTTCGGGGACGGGAAGTAAACATTTCATTTCAGGGGTGAACAGCAAAAAGCAGTGACGTATGGTCCATTTAAAAACACCAAACTGGGATAGTATTCACGAAACAAAGAAAGTTTTCGTAATTATCAAAATAATACCTACGGACCGCTTAAGGCCAAGAAATTATAAAAAAAAACACCTTCAGACCAAAAGGAAGGTGCCTGCAAAATTTTGGGCTGGTTGGTGCACAAATAGTCCAGATATGGCTGTTACAAAATTTCACGAGTTTTTTTTATAATATACTAGTCAAATCACCCGCAAATTTGCGGCGTTATCGTGCGATGCAAACGACTAAACTACATCTACAACATTAACGCCGCTCCTCTTTTTGTAATTAGTGTGCTCACAAACATCATTATGTGTAAACATATCGGTTAAGCTGAAAAACAAAAAAAAGCTCTAAAAATTAACGCATTTTCTCAATGCCAGCTTCTCTAAAAACCCGCCACATTTGAGATATTTAGCCTCAAAATACCGTTTTGGCTGCAGACACCACAAAAGTAGTGACGTCATGAGCATAAACGTCCATCTAAAAACACCGAACTTGGAAAGAAACAAAGAAAATTTACGTAATTATCAAAATAATACTTGCGGACCGTTTAAGACGAAGAATTTATCAAAAGAAACACATTCAGACCAAAAGGAAGGTGTATGCAACATATCGGGCTGGTTGGTGCACAAATAGTCGAGATATGGCTATTACAAAATTTCACGAGTTTTTTTATAATATAAGATTGCCTTGTTAATTCATGAGTCTTTCGACATATCCATTCTCTTCTGATTTCATTAGTATTCCATTCATTTTTATATTTGCACTTCATGACAATTTATTTGTATGGTACTGCTTGAAAATGAAGGATTGAGAATCTCAAACAACTATGCAGTGTGAGGTCTCGAAATGCTTGTAATGTGACTTGCTTTTGTTGTAGTAAATACCCTCTGAAGCGGATAGGTGAACGAACAGACTAAAGAAAGGAAGAATGGATTTCATGTGTGGATAGAAGGGTGAGTAAGTGAATGAAATACATAGTGTGTGCATGAATTGATGGAAAAGTGAATTTGGGTCACCTGGATGATGATCCAACCCCCTCCATCGGTCCTAGTGTCACACAATGCCTCCAAAGAACCCAGCACCAGAGTTTTTGTGCGGTCTTTAAGTCCTGGCCTGAACATTCCTTTGTAACATGTCTGAGGACAGTCAGCCCTAAATAAGTTATTCTGCAGTATTTAGGTGAACAAATGCGGTAATTAAGGAACAAAAATAAAATAAAAGGAAATACGATACAATTAAATAAATAAAAAAGAAAATAGCGGTATTTTGCCCTGTTCATTCCAGTTTCGCAAAAATCATGGATTTGTTCTTTTTTTTCTTTTTTTGTGATTTGATCTGTTTATATCAGAATGATCTTTCATAAGTTTTTCATTTTCTCTTAAACAAATGTAAAGTTTTGCCTCATTATAAAAATCCCAATTTACAGGTTAAACCATATCTGCTTCACTGTCTTGCTTGAAGTAATAGACTAACAGAGATTAATTTCTCGAAACCTCAAAAATTGACTTAAACAAATGTGGAGTGAACGTGATGATTAATTTCCTTTTTTCAGCATAGCCTATATCTAAGCTAGATTTACATAATTCTTTGAACAAAGCCTATAGCTAATCTAGATTTACATAATTCTTTCAGCAAAGCTTATAACTAATCTATATATACATAATTCTTTAGCAAAGCTTATAGCTAACCAAGAGCTACATAATTCTTTGAGCAAAGCTTATAACAAATCTACATCTACATAATTCTTTAGCAAACTTATAGCTAATCTGTATGTATATAATTCTTAGCAAAGCTTTTAGCTAACCTAGATCTACATAATCATGAACATAACACAATAACACTAGCATTCATTTGCAAACACAAGATTTTGGCTTACTGCGCTGATATTGCAGACGAGTCGAATTTTCCAAACATTAGCGAAAACCAGAAGTGGTTCATAATTACGACGATGAATGAAAAGAGTTAGAAAAGAGTTTAAACTCTATAATAATGAATGTTACATAAGTTCGTCCATATCATAAATTATGGCTACTTTTGTTTCGTTCCTGCAATTTGAGAAAATGGGAAGCCACACCCCTCCCTTATCAGAGGAAGTATCAATCACTAAGCAAGCCAAGATGGCTGTGACTAATGCGGAAGAACAGGAAAAATGCAGTGACTTGCGAATGGTATATGCCATACTTATATCTTTATACCTCATTCACAAGCATACAGACTACCACTGACTCTTGCTACATCCTCCTCCAAAACAAGATCATCAATACGATTTTCTCCTAACAATCTTAATCAACCCACTAGCGTACTCATTGTCAAGGTCTGCCGAAAGACTACAAGAAAGAGGTGCAGAATCTCTTTTTATCCATATGCAGGAACCTAACATACCCCAGATTAGACTCTTCGAATGAGCCTGTCACTGGTGAACTTACTGAAACATTCCCTAATGTACGTGAAAGAGAGAAGTTGCCGGACCTACTGTTTATTATTTTACAGACAGGTAGACTGAAGAAAATGTGAATGAAATATTTTGCCAAAGCATTCACATCATGATCGTAATCTGGAATAGAACCGATGACCTTCAGATCTTGAGTAGAACGCCGCAACCACTCGGCATTTAAATCATACACAAAATTAAACGCAATGGTAGCCAGACTTACTCACCCCATCACGATTGGTCTGCAATAAGTCCTCCATCAAATCAGAACGCAGATAATAGAGGGGTTCATTTTTGGATCCCAGACCTCCTACCACTTGGCGTTCACAGAAAGTGCACCGAAGGGTGTCCTCGTGGAAGCTGAAAGCGCTGCAACTAGTACGGGCTAAACACTGTCTAGCACAAGCCAGTGCATCGGCCTTCCCTCGGACTTGAGACTCTTCACAGCTGCCCTTTATATGAATGTTGTACATGGCGAATGTTTTTAGACATTGACTCGAGTTATCACAGTCCTTCCCATTCGTGGTCATCGCTAAGGAAATTGATAGTAATAAGACGAGCCGAGGAGACCATCTTCTTTTCTGTTTTCGCACCGTGACCATTGTAACAGCGGCTAGATCCCTCAGTACAACACTGGAATAGATACACTATATTTTGGTCTATAGGGTTCCACGACTTAAAGACTAAGCCGTACGTCCTGTCACCATCAGTTCGTTCTGTCCATATGGATGAGGACTCTGCATTCTGAACTCACTAGACATCCAGCTCTACATTTTATTACAAATGGAAATATTGAACAAATGATGTTATCAAGCACATTAAATTACTGAACAAAGAAAATTGTGGAGGTATGATGGAGGCATCGCTGCTCAATACATTGCATTTCTCACAAAGACTTCAAAGAGATTGGCAGAGATAATTACATACTAAAATATTAAACTGCAAACTTGCAGGCTCCGCTAATGGAAAATAAATTTTATGCTTGTTTCGTTATACTGAATGTGTGTCTCCACAAAGGAATCAGCGTGTCACTATTTCTAGATCAGTCAATATGATTCTCCACGTTAGCATTTCCCTATTTAATATGTGAAACCACCAATAATATTTTCAACATTAAATATAGAGGAGGAAAAGGTAGAAGAAGAAGAAGAAGAAGAAGAAAACGACGACGAGGAAAAAGACAAAGAAATAAAAGAAGGAGAAGAAGAAGGATATGGAGGAAGCGGAGAAATGTGAGAAGTAAAAGAAGAAAGAAAATGTCATAGTAGAAGAAGAAGAAGAAGAAGATGATGAAGAAGAAGTGGGATAAGGAAGTAGAGAAGAAATAAAAGTAGTAGAAGTCGGAGAGGAAGGGGTAGGAGAAGATGAAGAAGAAAAATAAAGAAGAAGAAATAAAAGAAGAAGAAATAAAAGAATAAAGAGAAAAAAATAGAAGAAGAAGAAGACGAAGACGAAGAAGAAGAAGAAGAAGAAGAAGAAGGAGAAGAAGAAGAAGAAGAAAGATAAAGGAGAAGAAGATGAAGTATGGGGAGCAGGACGGGAGGTAGGAAAGGAACAACAGAGCAGTGCTGTCAATGCATTGTATCTAAACTCTATTCCAAACTGCTGTTATATAAGTATTGTTTACATTCGCCTTATGGAACAACGGCTAAGAGCGAGAGAGGAAGACGGAGAGGCAAAGAGAGAGAGAGAGAGTGTGCGTGTGAGTGAGAGAAGAGAGAGAGAGAGAGAAGGAGAGGGAGAGACACAAATATGGAGAGAGAGAGAGAGAGAGGGAGAGGGAGAGAGACAGAGACAGAGAGAGAGGGAGGAAGATATAGAAATAGATAAAATCGTTCTGAATTTTTTATTAAAGAAGAACAGAAAGATAAATCAGTCACCGGGGCGGGGAGTAGGAAAGGAACAACAGAGCAGTACTGTCAATGCATTGTATCTAAACTCTATTCCAAACTACTGTGTTATAAGTATTGTTTACATTCCCCTTATCTAACAACGGCCAAGAGCGAGAGAGGAGGAAGGAGAGGGAAAGAGAGAGAGAGAGAGAGAGAGAGAGACAGAGTGTGTGTGTGTGTGTGAGAGATAGAGAGAGAGAGAGAGAGAGAGAGAGAGAGAGAGAAAGAGAGAGAGAAGGAGAGGGAGATACACATAGACACAGAGAGAGGGCGGGAGAGATAGAGATGGAAAAAAAAAATCCTTCTGAATTTTTTTATTAAAGAAGAACTGAAAGGCAAATCGGTCACCTTGTGATGAGATCTTGTACTGCTTTCATGACAAATGAGTAAATTGTTAAAATATTCTCTCTCTTTGTACTTTGCAGGGGCTGTCGTTGTTGCTGTCAAAAAAAAAAAACAACAACTCCGTAAACCTTTACAAATAAAACTTCCATGATGAAAGGCAGCATGTTTCATAATATTATCACCTGATCAAAGCGGGCATAAAATTTTTGATGAAATGATTAGAAAGTTGAGACTCAACTCTGATCACTGACAAAGCACTTTTGTATGTGGATGACACTATCAGCATATTGATATCAACTTCGGGAATTCATTGAACCGAACGAACATTCGATTGTTATGCGTAGCTAGTAAATTATATATTAATCACCACTTTGGGGCTGTGAAATTGATTGTCATCTTGACTCGCTACTGCAGGTCATAGACATCCACCTTGACTCGATATAACGCGGGTCACTGTGCCGAACGGACGCTATGCCGAAAAGACATTATACCGAACGGACGATATGCCGAACGGATGATATGCCGAACGGACAGTATACCGAAAGGACAGTATGCGGAAAGGACAGTATGCCGAACGGACAGTATGATGACCGGACAGTATGCCGGCAGACATTTTTCAGGTTTCCTGTTGCTGTTCTTCATAATGGTAAGTGCAAAAACATGTGTAGACTCAGCATAGGTGAGGTTTAGCCACTCAAATATAAACTTTGTGATTGTTGCTAGGTGGGTAAGGTTACTCTATTTACTGAGTAAAAAAGGCTTAAAATATTAAGTAGCCTGCTTCAGTGCTCAAGTTCTTAATAAAATATAGCTAGTTTAGAGGCATTTTCTCTCTGTGTCAAAAGTTGGAGGAAGAGCTAAACAGCATGTTTTGAATGTATTTTGTCCTGAAACCCCTGGATAAGTTAATGAGAGCTGTAAAACCGAACAAAGCTAACAGTGACAAAAACATTGGCATCTTCATACCTTGAGTGCAGCAATAGAACTTGCGGAGCTCTGAGAGCCACGGTTTGCACACCAGTGTCACCTGACCGGCCAATACACAATGATCATTATCCGTAACAATGGCCACGCAGCCAGCGGAAGGCTAGACCCGATGTGTCTCGCACCATGTGATTTAAGTGTTCCTGTCTTTTGGCAGACTTAGCTTTTGATCCAGTTAAACATATGCATATATACATATGCATTAATATCCACGGCTGCAGATGGATAAAACAAAAGAATAGCAACATTATAATGTGTGAAACGCTCTTTGAGGAAAAAATAAATGAAAAATGCATAATTGTATTAACATTGGTATACGAAGTTTAAAAAAAAGCAACTGAACATTTAAAAGTTAAACTTGGAACACCACGTGCAATTTGGCATACATGCAGCCTATTTTCAACAACAGTTTGTTCCTAGTACACAACAGAAACTAATACTACTAATTGTACGGGCAGGATGGTGAGTCTAATATCATTAATTTCAAACTGATTGGTTTTCTCGCCTTCGTCTTAACAATAGTCTCCCGCATATATAAATATAACGAGGAGAGCTTTCTAGCGAGACAGCTAGCATTTGGTTGCATGCCCTATAGGCTTGATTAAACAACGCTTATATTGCCTAGAAGCTTAAGGAGAGGCACTACCCTTGACACTTGTTCTAAGATCATCACCTCTGAGGAAGAAAAAAGCACCGTTTAGCACCTTGGTGTGCATTATTGCAAAGTAACCCATGGAAATAAGTTTCACACTTTTTTTTTCTTAATCAGAAAATTTTGAATGCAAATGTGTGCATCAAAGTGCTAAACAGTGCCCTTTACTCTGTTATGGCTGTTGGTTTGAGGATAAATTTATATCTAAATACAAATGTTACTTCATCCCAAGATTTAACATCTGTATTTAATTTTAAGACACATGATGACAGAGCGTTTATTTTTCAAAGTTGAATTCTCATTATATCTCTTTCAAAACCAACAAACGTCTGGGCTCCACGTAACGTACTTTTGAGACAAAAATATTCAAACCCTTACTCTGAGCATTATAGTGTCTCCGATACATGTGTGAAATCTGCTGGTGAAGTATAAAATG
>JAWQUT010000605.1:347221-364502 GCA_033807755.1 Ellobium chinense | reverse complement strand
CACAATTATGCAAGGATTTCTGCATCTCCCCTTAAATTAGTTCTTTTTCCTAACCAAAGACATCATTGTGTTGCGTCAGTCTTAATAGACTAAACAGCATTGTTTGCTATTGTCGGTCTTTTGACCAATAAGATCCTAAAGTTCCACTTTTTTCTAAGGAAGAGGTGAAAGTGAGGGGATGGGTGTGGAGGGGTTAAATGGATAGAGCTGGGAGATTTAGAAGAGATGGAGGTGGGAGAAGGAGAGTAGGGAAGTAGAAGTCAGACGGATTGTAGACTAGACATCGTGTGACAGCTACCATGTAGACAGTCGAGATCAATAACATTGTTATGTCCCTTGCATGGCTTGAAAATGGTTTTGTGTGTATCGAAGTATGGCAAATCCTTATCACTTCGGAACAAACGTATTATTCCTTATTTCGGAAACGGAGACCCAGGGGAATTTATAGGGGTGAGTGGGGGTTGGAAGCGGGACGAGTTGTGGAGTATGTGATATGGAATTTGGAGGAGGAAGAGGGAAGGAGACAGGCGACACATCGAATATCGATAAAAGCTGTAACATGGAAGCTGTTGTCATCAAGTCCCGTTGTTATCATTTTGTTTGTTTGTGCTTGTCTGTGGGGGCGCCAGTGTTTATGTGTTTTTTTGTGTGTTTAATAACTTTTCTGCCCTCTGTCTGCGACTCCTCTTTGCTGTCCCTCTTCATTCTGTCTGTCTGCGAGTCCTGCTTTGCTCTGTCTATCTGTCTGTCTGTCTGTCTGTCTTTCTGTCTGTCAGTTACATATTATATCTGTCTCTATCTCTGTCTGTCTGTTATCTACATCTGTGTCTGTCTGCCCTCTGTTAGTCTTTCTGCTGGCCGTTTTGCTTTCTGCTTTCTGCTTTCTGTGCCAATCTGTTAGTAAGTCCGTCTTGCTCCGAGCCTGTTTTCTGTCTGTGTGCTTGCATGTCTCATTCCACTCCCCTCTATCTTTCATCTGTCTGCCTGCATGTTTAACTCTGCTCCTGTCTGTCTCTGGCATGTCTGCCTGTCCAAAATTAATTTTAAAAAGTCAACAGAAGAAAAAAAAAAGAACTTCTCGATATTATTTCAAAATTTGATCACTTTTTGTTCTTCTCTCTCCTACCTGCCCTCCACCTTACCGAACCACTTTTCCATTCTATTAGAGCTAGAAGTAATCGAGCAAAATAAATCGATTACTAAGCTTGAAAAGTTATTGATAATTGATACATTTTTTTATTACTCTATTACTGCTTGATTACTGCGCACCTGGGTGAAATATTGATGAAATTGCAACAAGTAATCGATTATGTCTGTATTACTGCTAACTTGAATATTCAGTAATCCTTTACTTAAGAAATCGAGGTATCGGTCGGCACTACATTATACTGTCCCATGTCCTGCCCGCACCCCGATCTAAATATAACACCGAACACTTGACGTCATTGATCAACCACCCAGGCGTTCTAAACGACAAAACCAGAGTGGGTGCTCGCCCCTTCTCCCCACCAACGCATGACGGCACCACAGAACTTTTACCCGCTTCGCTCTACAAGTCTGGAAAAACTTTACGCGATGTTATACTATTGGCGCGGGTAGAACACCCATTCATTCATTGGCGATTAGGGACAGGCAGATTGGTCTGAAAAAAAGAAAGATTTTCAAATTCTGAAGAAAAAAAATTAAGGTGGAGGTGCATAAGTTCTATAACCGTAATGGGTGTTGGAAGGAATGGGAGAAGATGTTTTGATTCGTGAAGAGGAGTTGTTTTAATGAACGGAGATCCATCTGTGGTTGTTTTAAAAAAATGGAGTTCTGACATTCTGAAACGATATACATTGCTGTTTGAAGAAAGCAACGAAAACTGAGGAGTTAAATGGTCTACTGATATTTAAACACGCTTATGTAAAACCAAACGTATAAAGAGTTCGGCTGGGCTGTATAGACGTCTATGTGTTTAAGGAACAATGTATTCAAGTTTGTGATACTGTGGATCAGAATTAATTATGTAAGTGGTTGAATCTGACCCTAAAGAAGTTGAAAGAAGGACTTCGTCAAAATGAAATGGTAAGACTTATAAGAACTTGATTCTTTGCTCTGTTTTGCATCATATTACCAAATCATTATTTGCCTCATTGTACTGCCATTATTATAACTGTTTTCCATGATCGCGTTCTCATTACTCTGGTGTTCGTGAAAGACTTCTTATACAGAGACCTTCTACTTAAGCATTTCACTTCTTCACTCACTTGTTTTCACACACACACAAAAAAACAACATAACAATATCCAAGTCTAGGATGTATTGGTCCGCTGGAAATAATAAGGAAAGGTTTCGGATTAAAAAACTCCAGGGGCTTTTTCGAAGTTTTAATTTATCGTGGTCAGGCAGTAGAGAACAGCGTACAGCATTTGGGATTCAGGGAGTAAGCGCGGCTTTTACACACAAAAGGGACGCATTTTCTTTGTCATGTGTATCAATTGGAAGCATTTCCAGTGTATACAAATCATATATTGGAAAAAAAAATGTGCAGAAACTCATGGTGCGCAGTTTTCATTGGCTTTTTCTCATAGGAGTTTGCTTTCAACAGGCAATCTTTGCAAAATATGATTCTCAAGTCGGTTTATATTATACTGAAAAGATGAATTTCATAACTGACCAATATTGTTTTAAGAAAAGATTATCAGTACACAACAATTAGATCCATTTATCTGCAACTTTTCAATAACAGAGAATAAGTTACGATTAGAGTTGCGGTTACCCTGTGACTTTTGCATTGGAGATTGTAGATACAGCATTTGGAATCATGTATCTGGAAAATGCTAGGATATAGCGACGTTTCTTATAATAATCAAAGTTTTTAAAATCGTTTTTGCTTCTAATACTGTTTCTGTTGTTATACTATGTCATAGCTACTTCGGCACTAAAGTTGCCAGCTCGTCACGACTCTGGACTCAGTAGAAAGAAGTCGTTGGTTCAATTTTGGTCAAGTTCGAATGTTGTAAATTGTTTCGCGGGAAGGCAATTCATTCACTTTTCAGTCCACCCGTCTCTAAAATGTCTCAGTATGGAAAGCGAATGCTCTACCGCTGACCGATCAGCACTTTTAAGGAGTCCCAAACGTTCTTCATAATTTATGCATGACCTGTTGCTATCATACTACTGTAGAGTACGACAGAAATGAAAACATTACAATCAAACCTGGTCTGGAGAGCACTCCCATAGCAGCCATCTGCGAGTTGACCATGTTTCATAAATATATTTATTCAGCCATTTGTGAGTTGACCATGTTTCATTAATATATTTTTATTCCCGATATTCTTCTAAAAGCGACCGAGATTTCCCACTCTTATGTCCTCTATACAATAACAATAACAATAATAACAGTATGTTTATTGAGCTCAGACAACTATCTGCTGTAAATGAGCAATAAAGAAAAACACTACACAGGGCGCCTGTCAATTATTCCCCATAAGGGTAATTCAAGGCTTTTGAGGTCGATCATAGGTTAAAATTTGGGTGTATTTATATATTGTAATGTGCCCTGCGGCAGCACCGGGGTGTGAGCAATTATATTATCTTAATAATCTAAAAGGCGCTAGGATTTCTTTATATCTTGACATTCAAAGACAAAATCAACTTGCAAAAGACCTGCGCACCCCAACAATTGCTGTGAGAAACGAAACGGGGTTGCCGCATTTATATAAGTTCATCTATCTATCTATCTATCTATCTATCTATCTATCTATCTATCTATCTGCCAGCCTGCCTGCCAGCCTGCCTGCCCGTCCGCCTGCCTACCTGTCTGCTCTCTTCCAATTTCATTCACATAGAATGCAATGGTAGATATTTGCTTCAAAGCCCAATAAGTCCACATTGCTTTTTTCTTTTCATAAAATTTAAACCATGTATATTTTTCCTTTCGCCTGGCAGTTTCTGAGAAAACACTGCAGGAATGCTGGGATTTTCACCACGCGCGCGCCGCCATTACTCGTGATGCGTGACTTTGAAAAGCGAGATAGACGTCACGCTTCACGAGCAACCTCGGCGTACAAAGGGTGAAAATCTCCACATTCTAGTGTTTCGGTTTTTTTTTTTTTGGAAGAAATGGTCAGACGGCAGGTTGTTTGAACAAAATATTTTTTTTTAGGCCGTGAAGCAAGTATCTACCCTTGTCCCTTTAATAGTCTACTCTGCAGAATGGCAAGGCTTCTGGAGTAAGAAACAAATATTATACGTGAAAGAAGTCCCACTGTTAATTTTTGTGACATTTGTATAGAAAACACAGTAATCTATCATGTTAAAAACTACTGGCAGTTACAGAGGCAATAACAACTTCTGCAGTGTGAAGATTTTGGCATTAAGCAGAGGCATGCACATATGGGAATTGTAATAATGTGAAATATACGGTAACACTGTCGTCGACGGTGGTCGTGCATAACATACATGGAAAAGGAAAGGAGGATGGACAAAGTCGTTACAGACATTATATTACTTGTACCTGCACGAAACGTATCGTCTTAATCTATGTGCAGGATTAAAAAGATAAGGATTGGTTAATACAGACTCTTATAATTTTATTCTGAACGAAATCGCAGCTGGATTTCGTTAAGCTAACTGACAACCTGTCAGCTTCCTTTCATACTTCCTTCTCTTAATAAGTTCTAGGCACTGTGCTTCATTCTGCTGTAACTTAATCCAATTTCTGCCCCCCCCCCCTTTATTTTTTTTTGCGAAACACTGACACACACATTCACTCGAACTGCACCGTTCGAGCGTTCTATGAATGCACGTGTTTGCCAACATAGTATGTTATTATTTTGAACACCTGGCAAGAGTGGGGCCAGTGGCGGATACAAAGAGGGGGCATCCCAACCAAAGCCTATCCCTCCCCCCCCCCTTCCCAAATCTTAGAGCACTTTCATTCGGTTTCTCTCTCTATCTTTTCTGGCTTGCTGGAAGTAACTTTTTATTTCTAAAGATAGAAAANGGGGGGAGGTAAGGTCTTTCACTCTTATCAGTCGAACTGAGAATCTTTGGATCCGACACTGTGTGGAACAACCTGACACAGAAGTGCGATAACATCTTAACTTGGCAGTTTTGTAAGTGGCATCAGCTTAGCCACTTATGTTGTTTGTTGGGCTGATTTTTGAGAAAAATGTTTTGTTTATATTATTATTATTCCCGGCTATGCCGGGATTTAGTTACATCTGTGAGGCTCAAGAGGCATTGGGCGTGAAATCTGGAAAAGTGCGATGTGCCAATAAACAGGGCATGTTTAGATAGCCTTCAGTTAAGCATGGGAGCTCGACTCAAAAGATCGAATCGAGCCGATATTTTTAACAAGCTCGTCATTGAAGATCGAGCTCAGGAAAGATCCATTCTTCCTCTTCCGAGCTGCTTTTCTAGCTCAGCTAATAGCTGATTCTACCAGGCGTAACAAGTTATGAACAGAAATTATTTTCATTCTCACAGTTTTCTTTACAAGCAGGTAGCATCGGTGTTATTGTTAGCCAAACGAATAGACTTGGGGGACTGGGGGAGGGAGGGGGTAGGAGAGGAAGAAGAGGAATGATATGGGATCTCGGCTCCAGCAACGATCCTTAATCTTTAAATCCACTGCAAGTTAAAGCAGTCGAGGAAACTCGAGCTCGAAAAAGATCGAGCCAAGACCGATCTTTGCGATCCGAGCAGTGAAAAGCTCGAGTCAATCATACCGTTCCAACAAGACTTTCACTTATATCATTGGTATGGAGCAAGAAGGAAAGCGAATAAGGCAAATGTTAAAAGCCTCTTTTGTTACACTTTACTGCATGGCTGTAAAAGAACGTAACAATCTTCCACTTTATCTGAGGTAGGGGAAAAAAGACATTCAGGTGAAGCACATTATTTACCAGTATGTTCAGAACAAAAACGGACTGCGGGCCTGTGGGGAATAAAGCAAAACCAAGTGGAGTGGGAAGGCCCAAAGAGACATACATACCAGTATGTTCATAAACGTATGCCAGCCTCGAAACTTAGCAACAGTTAGCATTGACGAATCTATGTTTTTATGGGTAAATAAATTAGAAGTAGAATTAAATTATGATGCGTGATGTCATGAACAGAAATGTTAGCTTCTTGGAGTAAAGCGTCGTCTTGTTGGGATGGTGTCCCCTTGAAGGTCTTATGGCAATTCGAAACGTCAAGGGAAAGTTATTGCCCCTTCTGTACATTATTTCATTCTGTGCCCTGCACTGCGAGTCTTGTAATTGCAAACACAATGCCAGAATGCTGACAGAATGCCCATAATTTCAGCTTCGCTATTTTCACCTTTAACACCTACAAAAGTACACGGCAACAATAACAACCACAGAAACAGTAGCAACAAATTTTCAGGATGGCTCAAAAAAAAAAAAAGGCTACATAATTTTACATTTTACTCACATCAGTGATTGAAACTACGTATCTGACAATAGCAGATGAATACTGTCGTTGAATGTTAATGTCTCGTTTATCCAACTCCTATAGTTAGATCACAGCTGAAAAAAAAAAACCAACACATGTCTGCCAATTGCATGCCTGATTTGCATCCAACACATTGGCACCGACACACATTTTTGCATTGTTTATCTTTGTGACAAGAGTATAGCACCTAGATTAATAGAACTTGCAACAATTATTGATTCTGTCTGTGTTTTAATGTGCTTAAAATGTATTTCAGGTTCTTGTTTACTCCTGTAGTTATTGGACTCTGAATTAATAAATGTTTTGGGGCGAGCCGATATTTTAAGCACAACGGTAACTTACAGATTCCAGGAACCTAGGTAAAATTTCAAAATTGTGAGTACAATTGGTATTACAGAAAATAATAAATATTATTCGGGTTCCTATATTAGCTCTGCCCCGTCCCCACTTATATTACTTAAATAAATACATATTATTATGTTGATCATCTGTGTCTTGCTGAAGTGCACCCCCTCCTCTCTCTCAGTCTCTCTCTCTCTCTCTCTCTCTCTCTCTCTCACTCTCTTTCTCTTTTTCTCTCTTCTCTTCTCTTCTCTTCTCTTGTCTTCTCTTCTTTTCTCTTCTCTTCTCTTCTCTTCTCTTCTCTTCTCTTCTCTTCTCTTCTCTCCTCTCCGCTCTCCTCTCCTCTCCTCTCCTCTCCACTCCTCTCCTCTCTCTCCTCGCCTCTCTCTCCTCGCCGCGCCTCGCCTCGCCTCTCCTCTCCTCTCCTCTCCTCTCTTCTCTTCTCTTCTCTTCTCTTCTCTTCTCTTCTCTTCTCTTCTCTTCTCTTCTCTTCTCTTCTCTTCTCTTGGGCAATTATAATAGTAACCATTATCTCCATCACGGCGACCTCCGCAACCACCTGCACTATGACAATACCATCATTACGGCCATTGTCGCCATCACAACCATTGACATTATTAATAACATCATCACTACCACCATCATTACCACTGTCATCGCCACTACCACCACCACCACCACCATCACCACGGCCACCACTACCAACAACTGCAGCATCCTCAAGAATAATGACGCCCGGACTTCTCTTGGCACTCCACCGTGTCTGTTACTATTCTCATCTACGTTCCATTGAAACCAACGCACGACTGCAACTCTACACTTTCAAGATTTCATTTTTAATTAAGGTTCTATTTCCGAGCTAGCCTTGTAGGTACCTCGCCCTTCACCCTGCAGTCTGAAATACCAGACTAACGTATACTCCAGGAAAATCCAATTTTCCTTCCATTCATCATCTTTCCGCACCTTTTCTGCGTAAGAGAGTCAACAAAAAAGTTACCTGAATGCCAATTTTACGTGATTTATTTGCCCCTTAACGGATTAAATTAAGGTGACAGTTTCCCAAGGGAAGGTTACTCACTTCCGCCCCAAAGAGTTGATACCGTTAGAGTTATCTGTGCAGGTTTGCTTGATAAAAGTGTGAAAAACTGGAAGGTGGTTGCTAAATGAACGAAAGAAAATAGCTCAAAAGTAAATATTGTGTCAGATGTGAGGAGGCGTGTGAGATAGGGATAGAGAATATAAAAAGGAAAAAGGACAAAGACCCAAAAATGTAGACTGAAAGATATCTCTTTGAATGAGCGTGGATTCTCTTTATTCAAAGGAAATTAATGATAGCTATCTTCAAAATAAAAGGAAACACACACTTCATGTTTAAAATTTCAGAATCAAATAGACCCATAAGTACTGGCATTAGGGTATTAAAGATAATTATATTTCTCTTTAAAGATGAAATAATTGACAGATCGTAAGTGATTTTTAATTTCCCCCTCACACCCACTTCATTCCCTCCCCCTCTTATTTTCTTGTTCCCCGTCAATTTCTTGTGTACCATAGCGCCGCTAAATGCACATTTCACCACAGATCTTCTAACGTTCTTGGTACAGTTCAGTAAGTTTGAACATTTATAAACCTGGGAACTATCTATAAACCCAAATACCCTGTTTCAAAATATTAATAGCCAATTTCCTTTCACTTCAAAGGGATAAGGGAAAAAAACGAACTACAAATCTTGAATAAAACTTTGGCAATTGTGTACCAATATGATAAGTCTATGGCCATTTTCCAAAACAATGGTAGACATACTCAAATGGGAAGCGGCCAGTATTTTTTACCAATTGTTTCACAGGTTAGAGAAGCGGAAGTAAGAGGGGATGAATGGAAATGAAAAAAGTTCAAAAGGAATAGACGGGTTTACTTGTTGTATGAGTGTTCCAAGTTAAGTGGCAGAAAAAGGTAAAAGATAGAGAAATCCACCTTTATTTGCCATGTAGGAAATCTTTTTACAGTGCCACACAATGTAATACATTCTATTCATGAGAATATCTAAATATATATACAAAGACACATGAAAGAGAGATCACACTACTAAGATATCATATTAAACAAAATCCATTACAAAATCATTGCAAAAATGTTGATTGAATTTGAATGCATATTTTTGACAGAAGACTTGTGGGAAGGCAACAGATGATGACGTCATGTGGACGAGTATTAATTGGTTAGTGGGTAAATCGGAAGATTCTTACAAAAAGGAAAAAAAAAAGGAGATGACATCATATTTTTCAAAATATCAGCGACATTATTTAATATAGTTTTCACCAATGTGAATTTTGTTGCCTTCTATGCTGATTTATCAGCTTGAGATACTTTGTGATCATCGCATCGCATACCTTCAGGCTCAACGGACCAGGGAATCTAAGGATATTACTATTGTAGTGTACAAGATGCTCTTGCGGTCTTTGATACAATTAGACCTAGAACTCGCGGGTTCCACCCTCCGGTAGAAACATGAGCTAAATAAAGATTCTTGAGTCTTGAGATTTGAGTTTTCCAGGGCGTTTACATTGCAAAGCCAATGGAGAAGACAGTTATCCTACAATTCACTCTTCTATGTATGGGTGCATAATGTGATGACCATCAAATTTACATGAAAACGGGCGCTGCATTGCGTCCTCTAGCAATGGCTTCTACTAAAATCGTTATTAATAACCAAGTGTAAAAAGGTACTAAGACTTTAATGCGATACTTTCTTTTAATCAGGCAAAAAATGTTTTTGTGTTGTAGTTTTTGTTTAACTGGTGAGCAGTTCTCAAAAAAAACACAAATATTAAACTGTATATACTTATGTTTATTATAATGGATGAAATTGGCAACAATACTCAGTTCCTTTCCTCAGTGTTTACTCTTTCCCCCTCTCCATTCTTTATGTTCCTGCATGGCCCACTATCATTCCAAGATTTTCTGGCTAGGGCTGCTAATATGAAACAGAGAATCTAAAGAACGACCCGGTGGAAATCTATGGATGATGACTGAACACACAAGTGGATCAGAAAAGCTCGTCTTAAGAAACAAAATGCGATAGATCTTGGTCTATAATAATGTGCAAGTGGGCAAAGATCTTTCGAACTGGGAGGCGTCGACTTTGGTATTTTCATTACAAATCCCTAACTGACACCACAAGAAGGTAAAACAATTCCGTTAGTCTTGTATCATCATCACCTGAATGGAAGCCGACGGCAGGAATTACTTACTGATAGGTGAACGATCATTAACTTGAAATAAGTTTACACAAATGGGTTTGCTTGATAAATAAAATAAGATGCTGCTCACAAAAAGTAGGCGATATTTTACTTCCATTACATTTTGTTATGAGTTGTGGAGAATATTATTTCTGTTGTGATATTGTTGTGTTTTGAATAAATTCAGACTCAATGTCTCGGCTTGCATGGTATTAAAAGAATTGAATTTTTAATCATATGGACATACATTTCATGGCAATATTTTCATATGCTTCCCTTCTCTTTGTCTGTCTGTCTGTCTGTCTGTCTGTCTGTCTGTCTGTCTGTCTGTCTGTCTGTCTGTCTCTCTCTCTCTCTCTCTCTCTCTCTCTCTCTCTCTCACACACACACACACACACACAGAATTTACTTTATAAACAATTTTTTCATAACGAAGCTAATGAAACTCTCCAGTAGCCACCTAAACACCCTAGCAATCCAAACCTGTCAGCAACCCTTAAACATATGTGGGGGAAAAGTGCTGCTTATTAAACTAATCTAAGGCACGAAAGGCCGAGGGGTAGATTATCGTGCTTTATTGGTTTTCATATTCTTTTAACATGGTGCACCATGGATATAGGTCACAGGGTTTGATGGCCCTAAAAATACGAATTTTATTCATTTGGGTCAACGGCATTACGGGGAGTCAAACAGTAGGTCAAAGGTCCAAAATACATAGTGGAGACAGACAGTGACTGCATTTTGTATTAAACTTGGACGGCCCTTCTGCTATTCACCATAATGATGGCGGGTTTCAATTTAAAATTGCAAGAACCTAGATTAGTGTTGCCACTCGGGTACAAGTGTGCTCCGTTCCCTCCCTCCCCGCGAGAATTTTTTTTTTTATCTTTACGTTTCTCTACCCAAGATGTTGAAGCATATTTAGTGAAAAAAAAAAGAAAAGAAATCATATCATTTAGTGTTAAAAAGGAGAGACCAGTCATTTTGCTTCCTTTACCCTATATTTCACGATTTTCCCAGAACAACCTAGAAAAAGCGATATTCTTCAAAGTGGGGAAAAAATGGTTTTCCGAAAAGCAGAGTAAAAATCCCTAAGAGTGGTAAACACAGATCCATATATTAGCCGGATGGAATCGCATGAGTATCCTACACTAAGTAAGACCTGCGCTTTCAAAAGAGATCAGACACTTAAACTTTAAAGTTTTCTAGTTACTCAGATGCAATCGTCTCCTGGTAAGATGAATCCGCTTAACCCGAACTTCCCCTTAATCAGTTCATATTCCATAAAACTGAAGACTTTTTTTTTTTTTGTTATTAATGTTATAGTATAACTGCTTCTTCTTTTATTACAAATTCCATTAATTTGCTCCCGACTGGAGCTGAAATTAGGTGATGTCGACTGCACAATACATATTCAGCATTATGATTTCTTTCTGGTCAAGTCTGGTCAGTAAAAAGCAGAAATGATCCTCCGTGATATATATGTTAATGTGTAATGATCAGAATCAAGGAAGGGGGGAATATCCATGGCTGAAAATTATTAAAAATGTGCTGCAAAATACAGGATTTAACTATGTCTGGTATTCTCAAGGTAATTTTAAAACACTCAAATCAAAAGAAGAATAGATAATATATCTTCGTACAGTTATGCCGAGCAGAGTGAGGGGTGAGTAATTAAAGAAGAAAGTATATTATACTGAAAGAAGAATGGAGATTGGAGACTTATTTTAATCTTTTAGAACCTGCTGAAATCTTATTAAGTTTAGGACCGGCTATCATAAGATGCCAGTGGAAACAGAACGATACTTAAATCTTGAATATCAGAATAGAATTAGTGAATTTTGTACACGAGATGTGGGTGATGAATTCCATTATTTATTATGTTGTCCTTGATTTTTTAAGAAGCGCAAAAAGTTATGACCAGCAAGTTGTCACAAAAACCCAAATATGCCTAAATTCTTAAATTTACTAAAATCCCAGGATACAGAAGTTGTACAACGAGTCAGTATACTAATAACAATCATAATGAAGACGTTTAGATAGTATCAACTTACATCGATTGTTTACTTAATATATATAAAATGCAGCGATCTCAGGAGATTAGTTTTGGTTTGTTAATTTACATTTGTCATTGTCGTTGTTATTTGTTTATGCTGTTGTTTGTTTGTTTAGTAATTTGTAATAATTTTTGGATGTTCATATGTCATGTTGTCATGAGCTACTAAATTTTATTGAATCTTGCATTTTCAAAAGAAGCTCGACGCTTAATGTTCAAACTTTGACAGTTACTCAGATGCAATCGTCTCCTCATAATATGAATCCGCTTAACCCGAACTTCCGCTTTATCAGTCCATTTTCTAGAAAATTTTAATTGAAAACTTTATTTTTTTTTTTCTAAAAATAAATGCTAGCGTATAACTGATCTTTTTTTTAAATTGCTAATCCAAGTAATATTCTTCAGACTGGAGCTGAAATTAAGTGATGTCGACTGCACTGTACATATTCAACATAATTATGTTGGGCCTTTAAGGAAGCTCCCAGGATGTCCGTTATAAAAATACATTTTAAAAAGAGGAAGAATTAGAGCTCTTACTATTTGTGAGCAGTATGATGAGAGACATCTTGAAAACACGAGACCCGGAAAGATTATACAACCTTCAATTATTCATTATCCTACCAATAAATTGAAAACACTCATGCAACAGCTTATGTATAAACCACCCGCTCATTCACACACACCCACATCCAAATAACCACGCATCCATACAGGTGCTCTCACCCACACGCAGACATAGTCTGTACAATAATATCCCCGTCTCACCAGTGATTCTATTTGTGTTCCCCATCAACACATCGGCCACTCCTTTTCCCTCTTTCACAAAGAAAAAAAGATCACCCCGCACGCTCGTTAAAGGGAAGTCACTCGAAGATAATTTAGTGTGATAGGAGTTACCTCTAAGTGGATTTCCATCTGTCACAGTCTCCAGGTTTTTTTTTTTCTTTCATTCTTCATTTCTTTTCTTTCTATCCTTCAGATTATCGCCCCGTTGATCGGTGAGTGAGAGAGCATCTGGATTAATCTACCAGCAGGTAAGTACTGTAGAATTACTGCAAAGCTTTAGAAAGACTGAGGCACTTGTATAGCCGAACCACACTGGTGTATTGAGAAAAGTGTGGGGCCTGGAGTTTGTCCGATAAACCTCTCCCGCTTTTCTCCCCCGGACCCCAAGCTAGCTTTCTTTCTTTTTTTCGTTCTCTTTCTTTCTTTCTTTCTTCCTTCTTTCCATCCTTCTTTCCTTTTAAAATTTATGTCATCCCAAACCACAGTGTTTCTATTTTGCTCCGTTATTGGTTGATTGATTGGTTGATTGCTTGGTTGGTTGGTTTTTTGGTTGGTTGCTTGGATGGTTGCTTGGTTGCTTGACTGCACATGCTTGCTTGCTCGCTTACTTATTTACATGCTTTCTTGGTCTGTTGAATAAGTATTTACTAGTTAAAAAAGGAATTTAAAACCCTAGTTGTTGTTGCTGCTCTTGTTGTTTTGGTCATACGATCCACCAGGCTCTATTTTAGGGTGATCAGTCAATACTTGGTGGGATTGCTAGCGCTGGTGTCTGAGTGGGTGGGATGTTGCCTCTAGATAAATTGGATGATCGGACTTTCAAAAACAGCTAAACACGCCGTTTGTTTACCAGCGACGCAGCGTTTGACATAAAAGTTCTCCCTCTGGAAGTGACCAGTAATGGTGATAGAGAAGAAAATTGGACGAACAGAGATATGATTATTATGATATAGAAAACAAACACCAAAAAAAATTTAACATGTCTGGACTCGTGGGAAGAACTATGGGATAGGGGTGGCAGTGGGAGAGGATGAGCTGATCAAGAGCAACAGGCATTAAGGTCAGTCCGATCTTGTTGGTGGAAACGAGCTTACATCGCACAGGACATAAACAGCCATGTATGTCAAAGCAAATTACAACAGACTCCGCTTAATGGCTGTCTGCTTATACACAACTTTTTTTTTTTTTAAAGAACACAAACTATTTTTTGCCATTAAAGTGGAAGGCATAAACCTCTTGCTTAATCAGAACGTTTATCCATTTTTTTTTTTTTTTTGTAATTGCGATAAAGCAGACTGGACATTAATAACTCATTTTAAGGATTTACCACTCCGAACAATCTCCTAACAAGGCCGTATGTAAGACTTATAACTCTTTTCGGTAATTGTATCTCAGTATAAATAAATGTTGTCAGAAGTAAAAAATACCATCGCACAAGAGAATTATCGGAAATCTAACGAATATGAGTACAGGTCATACCAAACAGGATATTCATCGGGTATTCTTTGAGAGGAACTGCCCAGTATAATATCAACAATTTGTTGACAAGTATTCTTGTTTAAATACCTGAAAACATTACACTCAATGTACTTGGGCGCAAATGTTCTCTTCTGTATGGACATGCTGTGGGCATAAGTAGATCCCGAATACGATAACAGGTCATATTAAGCTAACACACTATCAAACCCCAGCCAATGGCATTTTACTGCCCGCAGCGTGTTTACAGTAGTCGTAATTAAAGAGCTGGGATGCGGTACGGTATACCCAGGCTGACCTTTGTTGTACTTGCTCTTTGTTATGTCATGTAGTACTGTTTGTGCGTTAGTAGAAAGTCACGGGTCATGGCTGATATTGCTACCCTTGGGATGTTTACAAAGAAGTCTCGATTTGGTAATTATCTCGAGGTACAATAACAAGCTATTTTCAGGAGCGAAGTCAGCCAGCCAGCCAAACAAGCTTCCCATATTGGTTCAACTAAGTCTATTATTATCAAAATCTGTTTGGTGAGCCATGGAATATAGATCGTTCTTTCGTTCTTTCTTTCTGTCGTTTTAAGTTTGTTGTTGCGGAGAAATGCATGTCTATCCAAACGTCCATAAAGGTATTGTTATCCTAACTGCAACGCTTAACAACTTGCTTGTTCTCTTATTTTCTTGTTCATTATGTCCTGGTACCCAAAGTTCTGTGTTTCAAACATCAACTCTAAATTACGAACTGCTCCTGGAATTTGAGATTGTGAGGTCCAGATTTATTCCCATGAATCCAAAATGGAAAGGTCTCGGTTTTTTTCACCCATCGCCTTTTCATTAGAGGTTCGTTTTGATGGTGGCTTCTCCTCGCCCTTATTATGAAGTCCTATAACCACATAATCAATAGGAGAGTCCCTGGATTATGGAAAAAGTAATTTAAGCAAATATGGAAGGAACTGGCGATAAGCGAATGACGTCATCGTGTTTACATCTCCCACCATTTGTTGACCAGAAAATACACAGGTGACTGGTTTCCCGGGGATTCTTTCAATCATGTATTGAGAACGTTTAAGATGATACCAAAATACTGTAGATGGCGCCACTAAATTACATCACATTCCACTTAATCACATTTTGGGTTAATCGCATCATTTCTTTTCCTTAACACAAGAGTGTTTTGGATATAAAAATTGACTTTCGGATTTATTGAACCATTTATTTCAAGCTCCGTTGCAAATCAGATTAAGCGGAGACGACAGTTTCTCGTCTTCGTAGGTTTTTAAGTAAATATATATTAAAATATATAACTGTTTGGATTGTCGGTTTCAAAATAGGAGTTTTCTGTATCTACTGACATATCTTTCTCACTCTGTTTTTCTCTCCCCGTCTGTTCAATTTGAACCACATGTTCTGTATTATACTAATAAACATTAGCGATGTGGCAAGTAATTCTATTTTTGCCGCAGGATAATTGAAGTGCAACGTTTGATCTTTGGATTTTAAGCGTGCGGGCATAATCTAGGTGGGTGTGTGTGTGTGTGCGTGTGTGTGTGTGTGTGTGTGTGTGTGAGGGAGAGAGAGAGAAGGAAAGGAGAGAGAGAGAGATCGGGATATCGGTTATACTTCTGTCTCTTTGTCTTTTTATGTGTGTTTGTGTATAGATGGGTATATTATATGTATGCTTGTGTGCGTGGGTGCGCGTGAATGTGTATGTGTGTGAATGAGTGCTTTTGAAGGTGAATGTGTATGTGTGTGAATGAGTGCTTTTGAAGGTGAAGGGAGTGGGCAGACCGCTAGATATCCTTTCTAAGTATGTTTGTGAATGCACGAATGTTTGTGTAACAACCGGAGAAAGTTGTAAACAGAGATGAATTTCTATGCGTTCAATGCGTTCATTAAGAGATTTTTTTTCAAGGCAAGTGAGAGACCACTGAAGTTTATGAACGTCCTAATGCGTAGGCACCTGGTTACGTTTGCAACTTAATTAAGTCTCACAGTAGAGGCCTCAGGAAATGGCTGGCTGGTGGGAGAGTTTAGAAGATGAAGCGAGACAGCAGGAGATGTTTTTTGATGCCAATGTGAATGGGGGTGGATGCAGAGAGAGTGTGGTAGTGATGGGGGAGAGGGGGGGGGAAGAGGGGGGTAAGAGGGCGAGAGGGAGAGAAGAGAGTGGAAAAAAGAAAACTGACTTTGCATAATCTTGCAATATCAACTTTTTATTATAAACACTGATCCTTGTCGATGCACAGAGGAAATCAAGATCGGTCTCAAGCGTTTTAACTGCATAAAATAACGGAGACCATAAGAATAGAGTCATTCCTTGTGGTTTTCACAACGGAACTCGATAATAACGAATTGGTTCGGCGTGTCGTATTTTAACTTTTATAACGGTGCCCCGTTGTTCCCAAACTGCGGTTCTGAGGCCAAAAAAAAAAAGACAGTAATCTGTAATAATTAACATAGGCGTATACTTCGCTTTATGTACATGTGTAGAATTTGGGTTAGTGATGCTACAATCATGCAATCAGTACTGAAGTTATGACACGTGATCAAATGGTCAGCCTCCAGACAATGACCGAGAGGATATTGATCTATTCAGCGACTGTCAACCAATTCTAGTCATATAACAACTCATTTGAAGATTATGCCCGTAACAGAGGGAGTTACTTCTGCCTTCATCATTATCGTCATCTGCCACCATCATCTTATTGATAGAGTAGCACCACAATAACTTGTTGATTGCTAGTCTACCATTGTCTCATTAGTGTGTTAATGTCATTGTATAATGTACACTTTTGTTTGAGAAAGTCTGTTAAACAAAAGAAAAAAAGAAAAACAACGCTAATTGGTGGAAGAGCTAACGTGCATGTGCAATATGCAACCTTCTGTTTCAGCCTCATTTGTTACAAAATCCCACCAGACAGTTATATTGGTCTAATCAA
>JAWQUT010000605.1:326189-346728 GCA_033807755.1 Ellobium chinense | reverse complement strand
TCTCTCTCTCTCTCTCTCTCTCTCTCTCTCTCTCTCTCTCTCTCTCTCTCTCTCTCTCTAAAACCTATATAAATGATAAGTAAATCAAATCAAGGATCAAGAGATCAAGAAGCGAACGTTTGCCCGTATCAAGCAAAACAAAATTGATAACTTGCAGATGTCTAACTCATAAAAGTGTATGTATTTAACTTTTTAAAGGCTGCCTAGTGTATAATTTATATCTGTAGTTTATATTTCTTAATCCTCAGTCTGGAATTCATTTAATCAGTCCGAAAGTTCAAAAAGAACGTGTGTACTGAGGAGTATGCTATTTCAATGCTATAACTCTCGTTTAGACATGCTGGAAGCAGCTCGTTATGGGATCTTATATAAATATTTACCTCTTTATGAACCGACCCCATTTTCCAGTTCCGTTTAGTGGCATTATCTGCCATTAAGGTGGCTTGATGTTTCTGGAGCAATTTTTTTTTCTTTGGGAAGTGGGAGCGGGTCTTTTTATTTCTCAGTTTCTGCTGGTACTGATTTTGCTTTCGGTCTGTTCATTTGAGGTTTGGTTGGCTTTGTACATGTGTCCTTAGCCGCTGGTATCCTGCCTTCATTATTTTTTCCCTATCTTTTTTTTTAGTTGTTGTTGTTTCCCTCCCCCTCTTTATCTTTCGAGACCTTCTTTTTCTCCCCTATTCTGCGGTTTGCCTTTCCTCTAAGTTTGTTTGTCTATTTCTTTTTTTTTTCTTTCTCTTTTATATTGCCGATGATGCTTAGGTCACTTTTCACAAAATTAGGCAATATTCGAATTTTGTATTATTTTGCGCAGATTTTACCCCGCGTATAACGGCAGCATCGAAAGTCACGCATGGGTTTAAAAACTTTACGATGTACGAATATTGTGAGGAAGTCAGTTTCTTCCAGTAATAAAAAGTTAAATGCTACCCCAAATTCCTCCAAACATCCTATCTGTCAAATATCATATTAGATGCCAACGCGAATGATAAGCCTTCTGTCCGTTCAATTGTGTTGTCTTCATATCTCCCAATATTTCTTTTCCAGGTTGCCCCACAAGTACTCACCACCATCTTCACAGTTCATTGCCCCGCATCCCCTCCCCACCCTGCCCTCACCNTCCTCACCCCCCTCCCCCAACACCCGCCCTTATCTCTTGCCCCCTTCACCGTAAATACTCCTTCATACTCATAAACTCACCATACCTATCTCCACCTACGCGCATTTCTCTCTGTTACTCTTCTCACGAGTAAACAACCCCGTGCGAGCGCGAGGTTGTGCGTGGTGTGTGAGTGGCCTTCACGCATTGTAACTTCTCACAACAGAGTGAGTAAAAGGAAAAAAATAAGGAAAAAAAACGTACATCAGCGGAAACGTCAATTAAACCGTTCAAGGAAAACATATCGCTTGTCATCGTAAACACCCCTGGTGTCTTGTGCTGCAGAAAGTTGAAGCTGCAATTAATTTTCAGCATCTGTGTTGAAAAGCTTGAATGACACCTTGTTAGAACGGTGGCATAAGCTAGAAACTAATCTAGATCTTAAAGGTGGAGAACTTGATGGCTTTCAGTGAAGCTAAATCTAGATCTGATTTGTGATAAAATATCATGTCAGCAAGATGGCTTTAATGCCACTTGGAGAAGGAGTAGCTGCGTAGATTCTGGGAGAAGTTTTCATAACCTGATGACTGTCAAGTCTGGGTTTGTGGGTTCGACTCCTGGGTGGGGCGGTTTACGATGTAATGTCCTGGGGAAAAAATATGTTCCTATTTCTCCATGTAATTCAGATGTGAATGAGTACAATAATTAATTACAGCAGTGGGGGATTAAGCGCTGCACTCCGGAGACTAACAATGCTATGTTATGGACTTTGTTATGGATTTCATTTGTAATATTGTATATTTACATGTATACTGTAAACTGTTCTATGTTTATGTTTATTGTGAATGAGATATGTATATAACATTATAAGGCATTGTTCAATAATTTCTGTAAGGGACAAATGGAAATCCTAATTTCATATTATTTTTTTTTTGTTCTTAGCTCTTTGGACTTGCAAAGGCATAGGATATATATACCCTCCTTCAAAAAGTCACCCTTCGTACCCACCCCCTCCACCCTCACCCCCAGCATCCCTAGCTATTTCCTCTGAGCGTTAGATATAATTTCCCTTAATGTAATACATTGTTTTGCACAGTCACTGGGCCAGCCCAACTGTCTCATGCTATATGTTGAGCCTTTTCTTGGAAAATATGTAGTTTTAGTATGGGACATTCCATGTCATTTAAACACTGTCAAGTCTTCAGTTAGTTAAGAATAGTCTTCTACAAGAGAGGTGAAAACACTGACATTGTCATAACTTCACCTCTAACATGAATTCATGACGTGGGACTGATTGCAACTGTTTCTCAAGAAATACTACCTGTTATGTCTAACACTGTTTGCCACTTGCCTCAAAGAGTTTTCAGACAACTTAGAACACTACTGTAACGTGTCATTCTTCAGCAAAATCAGTGTTAGTTTTAGTGGCTGTATGCTTAATCCATATGTTAGTTAATGTATTGCGTTAACCACAGTAAATATTATTATTGTTTTGTGAGTTTCCCTTGGTTACTGCAGTGCGGTAACTAACGTTAGGATAATGCATGCGGCTGCAGGCTTTTAACGATCATTATATCTCTGTATTCATGTTGACATGCCCATCCCATAGACGACTATCATGTCAGTTAAATCAACAAGAAGCTGCACTGGATCTATGCCCAGTGCATGTTCGCATGGATATAGATCTCTTGCATTGAAACAAAGACGTCGTTGTTCCCAAGACAAAGGGATCAATCGTCAAAGGCCAGACAGAAAACAACAGAACGCTCCGATCCATTGCAGGAACACAGAGAGGATCTCTATACATGAAGGATTGAATAAAGGAGAGAGCAGAATGTGGTCAACGCTTGAAATAATAATGGTTTGACCTTCTTTATGAGACCTGACAGCTCAATTTCTGCGGTAATAACTCCTCATGGTCTGCTTTTCTATTTTGCTTTCTTTAGTTTCCCTCTTCCTCTTCTGCGATTGATTTCTCGACCTATACAGCAAGTTCGATCAGTTGTGTGGAATTAATAACTATGTCTTCATCCCACGTGTCAGTTTGGACCCCTGAAATCAGGTCTGTGCTTTAAAAAAATGGGCATCGAGTGACACAGATTGCAGAATGATTGCTGTATGATGTTTGCAATCCACTCTGGTATGCTCACATAGTGTTTGTTGCACGTTGCAGCTTACATTCTGTTTTAAGCTGACTCAAGCTTGTGGCTCTGTACAGTTAAACGTTTAGATTTTCTTTTAAAGTTTTGTACAGTATATTCGATGTTCTGAAAAGTCGGTTTAGCGTAAGCAACACAAAACCACTATACCAATCAACCTTGACAAATTCTATTTCTCAGGAAATATCACAAAGTATGAATCGTACGGGACAATCAGAGATGGTCCCACTGTGACAGCTCTATCTCTGATAAACATCTCGAAGTTTCCCCGGTGATTTGCCCCTCCATTCTTCCCTCCAGGCGATCTTAAGTGATGCTAAAATTAGTTTGTCGTTTCCTTTATCAGTATAAGCAGACCAGGTTTCTCCTTTGGTGGCACTTGTTATATTTTCCACAAAGACAAGATATTTTTATCTCTCAGTTCCTTCCTGATTCCTGCTAAGATTGTGACAAGCATAATGACATTGGTTTAAACCAGCGTAATGCAGGCAAAGTCAGTGTGACAGACCAGTTTGCGTGTGTGGGTGTCGTATTATTTTATTTTGCTTACCACTGAGTATGGTAGTGACTTTATTTTCTGCATCGTTTTTGGTGCATCTGGTCATGTGAACTCTTTGTGGCATATGGCGAAGGGCGTCACAAGGTCAGAAATACCATTTTGAGACAATGATCAGACGGTTAAAATCTGAGCTTTGGAATGGGGTAGTATGAGATGGGGTGAGGGAGGGAATGGGAGTACAGTATTCAGTCATGGCAAGAGAATTACACTGATAAATCATCGTTACGGTATAGACTGTATTTAAAGAGGAAACAAAAATCCTGAGAAATGTGTACACTTGCGAAGACATTTCGACCCTAATATCTGTGATCTCTTAATGAGAAAACAAGTTTTCCCCTATGAGTATTTTGCTTGAACAGAGACTTGTTTTACATTGCTAGTGAGTGGTAGCTTTGTTAGTTCTGTAATGTGTTTAACTTTATGTATACTGTGTTTTTCTTTTACATTTATGTTTGCATGAGGTCATGAAAGTAGATATATATGGATGTTTATTTCTTTAAGTGTATGCATTGTTCTGTAGGTCTCACATGGTATACGTATAACACTTGTTATAATTCACTGCACTGCACTGCACTTCTTAAGTGATATTTAATACATCAGGCGTCATGTCACCTAACCTTAACACATACAGATGTCATTTTCAAGTTATGTCGACTGCAGGCATTTGAATTTTGTATCCTTTGCATTCTCTTTGGGTGACGTGAATGACGTTCTTTGTTTACGTACACCTTAGCGAGCAGTAACCCCCTTCAGGCATGCAATAGTTTGGCCATTTTGTCTGACATCTGTACACTTATTGCATGACAATGTTTTCGCTGGTAGACTTCCAGCTGACTGGCCTTAATTCGTATCTAATTGAGAATAATTTGTTTTCTTCTCAGCACCAAGACACAATGGCCCTAAATTCCCGTATTATTGAATTTACGACGACGGACAAATATAGAATCGTGGATGAACGTTTGAACAATACACTTGTGACCCGGCAAAGAACAAGGTTAAGCTTGGCGCAGATGATTTTCACGCCGTTTGATTTCATTTATGTTACGTGAACGCTGGCAGTTACATTAGTTAATTGGGTGAATTTAATCAGTAGCATCATACACGAAAGAGTTGAAAAAGAAAGAGTTGGGTGGATTAAATGGATAAATAGATACAAGCTTTTAATTGGGGCCGTATCATGAAAGGCTTAACGAATGCTATTGTAAATATATATTCAGCTACGCATCGGCGGATCCTAAGTTGGGCTTTTAGCGTCATGAAATGACGTTGTCAGCGGTTACCCTCACTACTAAATCGCCCACACCTCATGTCTGCCAGTGTTTTCCTATCAGCCGATCGATTGTCTGGCTGTCTGGCTTTATGAATATTGTTAGACAGTGACCATTATTTACATCTGAACACGTCCACAATGATAAGGCATCCCAATTATGGCCAAGCAAAGCAAAAGCAAATTTTGATGGAAGGACTATGACGGATCCCGCAAATCCAGTTTAAGAGGAGAATGTTAGTCCAAAAGAGAAAGGAAAGCAACTATCCAGGGATTCAGCTGGTCGACTGGCTGGCTCTCTGGCTTTATGAGTATTGTTACACTGCGACTGTTATACGCCTGAACACAAGTTTGCAATCATTAGGCATTTCCATTATGACCAAACAAATGCAAATTGTGATGGAAGTAACATAACGGGTCCCCGAAATCCATTTGACATAGAGAGTGCTGACCCGAAACAGAAAGGAAGGCAACTATCCAAGGATTCATCTGGTCGATTGTCTGGCTGTCTGGCATTGTGTGTCTTGTCTAGACAGTGACCGTATCTGAACACAAGTCTACAATCATTAGGTGTCTCTAGTATGACTAAGCAAAGGCAAATTGTGATGAAAATGACATAACTGATCCGGAAAATCCAGTTGAAGAGGAGAGTGCTGGACCGAAACAGAAAGAAAGCCAAGGAATTCCTACTGTTTACTAACGTAAAGGGATTGAAGTGAACGTTTAAGACAGAGTCAGAGGGTATTTGATACGGTTGTGATATATCAAGAAAAATCAATTCTGACGCTCAATTTGAGTGGGGAGGGAAGGGGTAGAGGTGAGGATGGGGGCAAACTCCCGTGTGACAGAAAGCACAGACATCCCATATCTTAGTGAAGAAAATGGAACAATCAGTTATAATAATATGTTATTAAGCAATGTGGCCGAATGGTTGCAGCGTGACACTCAAGATCTAAAGGTCATAAATTCTATTCCCAACCACAGTCATGTTGTGTGTGCCTTGGGAAAGCATTTCATTCACATTTCCCTCAGTACACCCGTCTGTAAAATGGGTACCTGGCTATAGGCAGTGGAAAATATTGTAAGAATGCCATTGATCAGCGGCATTGGCACTGTTTGCTCCCCAAGGAGTTGAGAAAGTCCCAGAGTAATAGTGTGAAGTCGCGTGAACGGGCATTGGCCTGGATACGAGGCTTATAAACCGCACTATTTTTATCTTGCTGCAATGTCACCCCACATACGGCCAACTTGGCCAAGGAATTCTTCCAGCGATAAGGTGAGGAGGTTTTACTGCATCCACCGCATAGTTCTGACTTGGCTCCTTCAGACTACCATCTGTCTGGACCCTTCAAACGTCACTTGTCCGGGAAGTGGTTCAACAACGATGATGCTCTTATTGAACAGGTGCAAGAATGGCTATAGTCGCGTGACAGCGCGTTTTTCGAGAAAGGTATTTATTCGCTCGTGTACGCGAGGCTGTGTTTCGTTGGTCTTCTCTGATACCATTTGGAGTACGTAAGGGCCGTCCCTCGGAGAGCGGAAGTCATTATCAATAGGCAAGCCAAGATGGCCGCGACTAATACGGAAACAAGAGGAGACACGCATTGACTTGCATGTGGTCTTTGCTTTACTTATATCTCTGCCTCATTCATTAGCTTCCAGATCGCTGCTGATTCTTGCCACATCCTCCTCCGACACTAGTAGGGTCTCTTGGAGATCACATGTGACAGGAAGTTAATTTGTGCCAACGATAAATCTGAAATCATAAATGAATGCCTCCATTGTGTGAGCTTCCGATCACGGTTACCAAACACTTTTTTTTTTCGAGCGGAATCAAACTGTCTATAAAAAGGAACCGAAAAAAATCCGAAAAAGAGCCAAACTGTGTCTGGAATGTAAGAGAGAAGTGCAAGTACTTTTTGCATAGAAGAGTCAATTTTGACCTGAAATCTGTTGGTGCCAAAATGGAGCCGAAAGGTCAGTCAGTTATTTGGGAGCCAATGGCTTTTAAAAAGAGCTAAAAATCCAAAAGAGCCAAGGCAAGTCTGGCAACCCAAAGATTCCAACTTGTACATTGTCTAATTGTAACTAACGTCTAAATTCCACCCACAAAGCCTGTAGATTCCGCGCACTGGCTGTCTGAGACTAGCGAGACCATTATGAAGGAAACAAAAACGCACCCACGGAGACAAGTGCATCAATCCTGGAATTGTAGCAGAGTGATGCCAGTAACTTGTACACAACCTGTGCGCAATATCATATAAACATCCTTATGGCATTATTAAGAAATGTTTGTAAATTATTTTTCGTACATTCCTCGTACTTTTTTTTCAGGGAAACCAAAACCATTTGGTCATCAACTTTGACAGCTTTTGTCGTTGCTTCATCTTAAACATGAGGCTATAACAATTTTCTGAAGAAATACTTCTTTTTATGACTACCGTCTGCCACTTGCCTCAAGAAAAAAAAGTATCAGACGACGTGTAGCAACGTTATCGCGTGTCATCCTTCAGCGAAATCAGTGTTAGATTCCCGGCTTTTAACGACCACCGTTATATCTCTGTCTTCATGTTTGACAAGTCCGTTAAGCTGACATATATTGGGAAAAATTGGCCCATTTCAACCTGCTTTTCACCTCGTTCAGCGCCAAGAGCTTCCTCGTATTGTCTGAACTGTCTGTTGGAAACCCTCGCTTCTAAGCAAATCACCTGCAGCACGTATTCACACAGAGATTTAAATACACGAGGGAAGCCACAACATAAAAATATGTTCTATTTTCAGCTCAAACTACTTGCAGCTCAGAACTCGGGCAGATTATCACCCGCGGATGTATCATTACATTTTTGTTTCGCAGTGTCTTGCAGGTTAATGGCGAAAAAAAAAGTATATCTTGTCAACAGACTGTTACCAATCGATTTGGCGTTTTTTGTAGAGCTCTTGCATCTTCTTGGAGCGGGGCAGACACACTCATTCAAATCTAATCAAACCATAATGTAGCTAAGAGGATGTCTTCATGTAACGCCTGTGCATTTCATCTCAAAATCACCTGCACCTGCGAAATCAGACTGACCGTCAATTTCATCAGTGGCAAGTCGTGTGGCGGCTTTGGTTTTTCTAGTTAGAAAGTATTTACATACATTTAAGAACTGAATCTTCTTTGTTCATCTACTTGTAACCGCCAGTTATTGTTTTGAATCTGCTGAAATAAAAGACGGGTCGCCTCCCTTCGTCTGTGTTCATGGGTCAAAGGTCGGGCAATGCGTTGTTGTCTGTCGTCAGCAGACCAATATCACCTATCAGAAATTCGCCGTTCAGGCACAGCAAGCCAGTCAAAGAATGGGAATTGTTTCTAGCAAACATAAAAATGAAAACCTGTGGCTGGCTGGATTTGTTTGTCAGGGGTAGAAATGTATACCTCTTAACGTTGGGGTCTCAAATTTGGTCATGGATCCTAATCACCGAGACATGGCTCGTTGGCCCCTGGTAACCTCTTGGATCCCCAGTGGATTCAGAGAGGTTCTTTGAACCTACAGAAGGAGAGCATGTAATCATGAGAAGGGTGATAGCAGATGGCAGGGCTAGAAGACAAGTCATGTTTGCCAGCTGCCAATTGAGTAATGCATAACTCACATCCAAAGTTGCCATGTTGGCGTTTTTGAGGCCAAATAGATGTGGCATAAAATGTATTGCTTCCGCCCCCTTTTTTGCGGATAGCGCCGGGACACTAGGTATCTTTCACTGCCTAAAACCAGGGCATATTTTGCAGGTAATTTGGGCTGACGAAAATGTCAATGAAATGCTTTTCCACGGTATCTCAAAATTACTATGGCTAAAAACGAGCCACGACCCTCAGGTTCGAAGTCCAGTGCTGGAATCATTCAGCTGTGCCTCTTCATGTAAAACAAACAGTTAAGTTTCAAGTTCTAAGCCACTCTTGAGCGAGAACAGATAACCAGGAAAACACGTCTCAAAAGCATGATTGTGTAATCTGGCACCAGCTCGGTTATGAACTCAGCTTACTTCAGCTTCCATATGTTTAGCGCAACTCTTGTTCTCTTCTGCTCATGAGGGTGCAAAAGAGCCAACGCGCGCTACTCAAAGCACACAAAAAATGGGTTTCCTTATTAGTTTTCCTTCCACGTAAGCGTTAAAAATACACGCCGTGTTTTCGAATCAACACCTTGTTTTGTGAAAGAACAGCTTGTGTTGCACATTGCCTTGCGCGTCACTTTCATTATTAACTCACATGGCATGTTCTGGCAGGCGTTTTTTTGGTTTTTTTTTTATTGTACGTCTTGTACAATCTTTCTTTGCCGAGTTCGCTCACCTGCATGTGTCTATACCGCAGAAGAAGACAGCAATATTATTATTCACTCCTCCCAAATTTATAATGTTTACAAGCTATCTGAGAGGTGTGGGGAAGGGGAGGGGGAGATAATGAGAGAGAGAGAAAGAGAGAGCGGGGATGGAGAAGGGGAGAGAGAGTGGGGATGGAGGAGGGAAGAGAGAGATGCCACGTCATCGATAACAAAATAGAGAGCTTTTATTTCCAAACTTTCTATCTCTTGTGGACCTGACTAGCAGGGGCAGACATGCGCACACCTAGTCTAATGATAATACTGCTCGCTACGAACCAGATGTGAAATTCACACCTGACTCTACTTCACAATGTGCAGTTTGATCGTAACACCAGAAAATGCTGATATCTTCCATATCAGCCCGTAAGAGACCCAAGCCTGAAAATAAATACTTTCTGTTGAACCGTCAAAATGTATACTAAGTGACCTGCAATACACTTAGCATTGTTTTCATTTTGCGAAAAAAACTTCTCAGAGAGAGGGCTTTTGCACTCACCCGGCAAACAATGGGAGGCGATTCGAGAAGGGATGTGGAGATAATCTGAACATAGTCTTCTGATTCTAACATCTAGATCTAGTCTTTGCCGTGACAATCACATAGAGAACAGTTGCCTGCATAAGTCCACCTCTGTCTGTCTGTCTGTCTGTCTGTCTGTCTGTCTCTCTCTCTCTCTCTCTCTCNTCTCTCTCTCTCTCTCTCTCTCTCTCTCTCTCTCTCTCTCTCTCTCTCTCTCTCTCTCTCGGCACGCTGGTGTTAATTACGGGTAATCCCCAAAACCACCAGCGCGCATCAAGACACCACTGTACATACAGCCCAACAAGCCCTGAACTTCTTCGTCCTAGATAACATTACAAGCCGGATAAAGTAGTCAGGCGTAATGGGTGACGCCCTTGTTCAACATACAGCTAATCTTCCAAAACTATCTCGAAAACAAAAAATTGTTTTTCGTTGTTTGTCTGCAAGAACCAGGTTCTATGATAATTTAGGACAGGTGAACGTCGCCAGGAGGCGCTAATAGGAAGATAATTAGATGTAAGCTTTGTGAAAAACAGCACCATGTCGGAAGCGGAACCCGGGGTGCCAGTTCAGTTCAGATTTTCCCACAAGCATCTGTCTGGAAGGTGGTAGTCTTGTAGCATGGCCTACTTAGTTGAGATGGCAATATCGTCACATCACAATACAAAGTGTACTATGACCACTCATCAAAATTTTGGGATTGTACTCGATGTACTCAATGGAAGAGCGTGGCCGAATGGTTACGGCGTAGGACTCAGGATCAAAAGGTCGTGGGTTCGATTCCCATCACGGATATCTTGTAAGTGCCTTGAGAAAGCATTTCTTCCATATTCCACTCAGTTTACTCCTCTGGAGAAAGAGTGCCTGGCGGAGGACATTGACAGAGTGCTACTGATCAGACTTGCAGCAACACCGTATTAAATATCTTCCCCCAGCGAGCACAGAGAGTCCTGGCGTGACCATCTTCCTCTGTAAAAATAGTGTGAAGTCGAGTGAGGCTTCAGCTTGGATACCCGACCTATAAAACTGCAATATTTTTGTTAATACTTGGACTAATGTTTAGGTTCAGAGCAGAATAAGTATCTGTAGCAGTGACCCAAGATTTTGGTAACTGGACACAGGTTGCACAGAGGAGACGACATACAGATGACGTTCAGTTTAAAAAAGAAAGTGAAATGTCGTTCGACGACAACTCTCGTTCATTAAGATTTTGCTGTGGCTGTGTTCTCACGAAATTGATTGCATTTGGGGAGGGGGNGGAGAGGGGGGGGCGGGGGTGGAGAGGGGTTGTTGCCATTATGTGCCGTGTTAAAGCCAGTTAGCTGATGCCATATTTCCGGTAAAAAGCCATATATCCGGTAAAACAAGTTGATTAAGGGAACCAGCGCATTTGGAACACACACCGTTAGAATCAACAGACACCCCTGCATATCCTGCGGTGTCCGGAGAACCAGACTTTCCGAAAGATCTGGTCAGAGGGACCTGACATCAACAGCTGTGAACCCTCTCGGACCTGCAGAGGACCGTCAGATTCACCAACAGAGAAAACTTGATTGAAGTCATGCCATGACAGGGGTCACAGAAGACAAGTTGAAGAAGAAGAAGTAGAAGATGAAAAAAAAGAAGAAGAAGAAGAAGAAGATGGAGAAGAAGAAGGAATACATGTCTTGGGGAAAATGCATGTTAACAAAAATCGAGTTTCAAGAGGTTTCACCTGCACACATTATTTTCAAAGGGTGTTTTCAGCTTGAGTAATTTGCCATTTTGGAGACAGCTGCAGCCACATCAGCGTACAACATGTTAACAACAATTAAGTATAGCGTCTGGAACGAAAAAAAACAAAAAAACGTTCCGTGATATGTTATTCCTACTGCTGACATCAATTTGCGCGTGGATCCAATTAATACAGTACACCTCGGATACAACGGAATCAACCAGACAAGACAATCTGGCTGCTGTATACGAGATCTCGCTGAAAGCTAAGCCAATTTCGTGAGAACAAAAATAAAAGGTAAGGAGATTATAATTAAAAATGTCTGTGTTAAATTCTTCAATGCCCCCCCCCCTCCTCCAACTAAAAAATGGCATTTTATATTCTGTCGTTTTAAATGAGGTCTACTGTATTAGCAATGCATGATAACAGATGTGGAAAATGAGACAGTGATTTTTAGAAAAGCAAAAACAGACCGAAACAAGGACATATTAACGAAATACTTAGCAGCTCTTAAAAACTGAGCTGGCATATCTGTGCAATCATCCAGCGATATGTTCACGTTTTTACATACTCTCAGGCATACACAAGCAGATTGATTATGCACTCAAGATATGCCTAAATGCTAAATACAACTAGACTTCAGCCAATGCACACAACATCAGGTATATAACCAACCAAGCAATGGCTAGGCCCATTCTAAGAAGGTTTGTGAAGTATCTTATCTGAATGAGTTTTTCAGGTGCTCTAAGTTAGGGTACTGTTTTCACTTTATCTGGTTTCTCCTGTTATCGGTTTATCAACATTTCACTTAAAGGAACAAACATTACAAGAGATCTAACCATGTAGGAAAAGATAATATTCCGAAAGCTTAGTTTGATATTCCTTTTTGAGCTCGTAGCCTTTTATTTTAAACAGCCTCTTAAAGAACTTCCGCAATTTTATCGAGACATTTTTAAGGTCTTCATTGAAATTTCGAGTAAATAGAAGTTGAATGAAAAGTGGTAATGAGGATGTTTGTCATTCAAGATAACGCACTCTTCTGCACTCATGGCCCCCAGATGCACCGCGATACAGTACTCGAAACGTCAGATTCAGTTTACAAAATAAGAAACGGATGCATTATAATTATGTAGTCAGGTTCACACTTATATGTGGCGCCCGCGTTTATTCTGTGCAGCGCTCACGGAAAGGGCACTTTTTTTGTAGGAGAATTATAAAGGTTGAACTTACAGGCAATATTGGCTCCTCTTTCCATTATGAGCATGGTAAAAAAATAACCATCATGCTACCTTTGTGGCGTGAGATGCCATAGCAATTAAGGGTTGGATATACACACAGCACTTTACACCTTCTGCCTATCAGTGTGCGTAAATGTGGGGGTCAACTTCTCGAAATTTTCCGGAGTTTTAGGTATGATCCCTGCCCCTGACTTCAACACAAGCCTTTGGGTGCGGCCCATGTTATTGCTCTCAAGTCGTGCATAAATCTAAATCTTAACTTTAAACGTACTTAGGCAACTAGACACTGGCTCGCTTAGATCTGATAGTTTGATTCCTCCATGCGCAATGACAGAACATACGGCTTGTGCAACTAGACACTGGCTCGCTTAGATCTGATAGTTTGATTCCTTCATGCGCAATGACATAGAACATAAGGCTTGTGCAACTAGACACTGGCTCGCTTAGATCTGATAATTTGATTCCTTCATGCGCAATGACATAGAACATAAGGTTTGTGCAACTAGACACTGGCTCGCTTAGATCTGATAGTTTGATTCCTTCATGCGCAATGACATAGAACATAAGGCTTGGTTTAGGGTTAGCGATCAGATTAGAAAAGAGAAAGCACATATGAGATGAGTTCTTGGAAAATGATAATAATGTCTAGGGACTGTCCCAAATTTGCATTTCTTCCCTCATCTTTTGGCCCCTTTTCATTCACGCTTGAAATTATGCATGCGACAATCAGTGAAGAATCTATACTATTATAAGCAACAATTTCTATAAACCCTGTGAACCCCGGAAACCGTCAAAGATTTAAGAATGGCTGATCATCGCTGACTGTTGCAAAATTTTCCCGGCTCAAAAAGGAAACTCTTAAAACTCTTTAATGAATTTTATGCAACATTTCTGTACAAGAGCTGCTATTGAGAGAGAGAGAGANAAAGGAGGAGAGAGAGAGAGAGAGAGAGAGAGAGAGAGAGAGAGAGAAACAAAAGAGAGAGAGAGAGAGAGAGAGAGAGAGAGAGAGAGAGAGAGAGACATATCTGCCAACCCACTATAATTGCACCTGGTCCTTGTTGGGGTATATGATCGTATACCACTATAACGTCACGTAAATTTTTATTGAAAATGTTCAGTAGGTTCTGGTATCGTTATCGGGGAATTATGTGCCAGCTCGAAACCTTAAGACTGTAATAAAAATGTTATAACGAATATATTATACCAGGACTGTATGGTCTACAATAGGCGATTAGTATTACTCAGGCCGTAAAATCTTACTTTGGAAGTGATGAAACTAATTTTATTGTATGTGTCCCCCGACATAAGCTTTAGGTCTCGACAAGTGCAAGTCGCTTGTAGTGTATACGAACTTCAACTGAAAAATTCCCCCACTCTTCATTTAGATTTGATCTTTGTGGTTATAATGCTATACGTAAACATGGGTGAGATTCTCTACAAGGGCTGCCATACAGGAAGAGGAGACAGTAAAATTAGTGTGCCATTACAGCTGCCGCAAAGCATCACTTGTATTACTCAACATTTGGATGGGCCAGAAATTACAGATGGGTAATAGCAATATGTCCATCTGCAAGCGAAACCCGGAAGGAACTACAGTGTTTGGGAGTAAGGTTATAATATTTATGGTACGATTGAATAACACGAATTTACCAGACCGGTTCTCCCTTACCTGATTCTGTTTAGCAGTTAGGATTCCCTTCAGACTGTAGACAGACAAGGGTGGCTTGTCTTGCTGAGGCGGGAATCGTTACTGTGCCTCAAAAATGGCGTAAGTCACTTTTCACACGTTTGTGAAAACGGGAGACAAGCGTATTTATGACAAAGAAACAAAACAAGGAGTCAGTGTGCATCTTTGCAACTGAAAATTTGGTGGGAAAATATTCGTGCATTGTAATTTTTTTAAACGTGACTTTGTCAGTATTGCACACGATCTCATAAACAATGTGGTGCCCATCTTTTAAAGTGATCCATTCCTGACTTGGACCATTTTTTAAAAAAAATTGTTGGAAGGACGGTGATTAACTGTTTAACTGTTTCTTGGGCATGTTTTACCGGTGATANTGTTAAAAAGGGAATAGTATGAGTGATAGAGTACATGGCTGGAGATAAAAGCATTCCATCTCTTTTAGTTTACGTTGTTTGGCGGTATTTGGAATGGGCTATGGGTGGATCTTCTAAGCTGAAGACTTTTGTTTTGTAAACAAACTAGTGCATTAACCTATTAAAAAAAATTGGTCGAAGATGCTTGCAGCATTAGAAACACATTAATTTAAAGATTAGTTAAAAATAATGGCATAGTATGGATGTGAAGCAAATAAATTTCCTACTTTGCCGCGCTATGTTAACTATAAATGCAATTTTGCGGCAAATTTCATTCTTTTTTTTTTCATTTTCTATTCTGTGTAAATCATGTCCAATGTTGGCCACACGCAGTGTGCGTGGACATGATTTACACAGAGAGAAAGCGGGCATTTGAACTGGCGCTGCGAGCGGCACTGGGGGACTTTGCGTGGCAAACTGACCTCCCAAATCACATAATGGAGAGTAATCATTATATGTTTTGTTGTTGTTATTTTCTGTCAATATTTCCGCCTAAACTGCACCCAACTGCTCGCGAAGCAGCAAAAAAGCACATAAATACGCATCTTTGGTAAATATTTGACTGTATTTCATGGCTTCTTCATGGCGTACTTGATGGTAAAAATCTGCGCCTGTATTTTTTTTGTTAATCATGAATGTGTCTATATATTTCTATATATAGAAATGGATACATTCACGTTAAATTCATTCCTGAAGAAAGCTTTTTGTTGTTGTGTGTGTTGTTTTGGTTTTTTTTAACTCTCTCTGTCTCTGTCTCTGTTTCTCTGTCTCTCTGTGTCTGTCTGTCTGTCTGTCTGTCTGTCTCTCTTTCTCTCTCTCTCTCTCTCTCTCTCTCTCTCTCTCTCTCTCTCTCTCTCTCTCAATCGTTTATCTTTTTTACTTATTATAAGCCAGTCCCATAATCTGATAAAAACACTTTCTGAACACTCCTCCATGAGCCTCATTGCTTTACCCACCTGGACCTGCTTCCTCCACATTTCTTAGAATATTCCTAATAAACCTAGTCATTCATGAGGTTCCACGAAATTTTGAGCGTCTACAGGTGTCTGGCCTGGCCATACGCGTGCTCCCATCCTATAACATTCATTTTTTCCCCCGAGTTTGTTTATTAAGATAGCTTTCACAGCTGCCACAAGACATGCCATTGGACTTTGAAATCAGCCATTCAAAAGAGCAGTTTAGCTTACCGTGTCCAACGAGGACTCATTTCTCTTCTCTTTGAGGTGCGGAAACCGGTTCTATATGTCTTGATTATAAATTAATTGTGTTATCTTTATTCTGTGGGGCATAAAATCAGAGCAGTTGGGTGCACAGTGGTGGAAGAAGACCACGCTGACCCGGTAGAGAAGAGGATTTTGAGGAGGAAAGAAAACAAAGCGGCAAATCTTCTCAAAGACAAGAACAAGAAAAAGGATGCGAGGAAATTGATAGGGGAAAAAAAAGGTGGAGACAACTATTCTTCTTCATCCACCCAGAAAAAAAGAAAAGAAAGGTTGAGAGCGTGGGGGAGTGAGAGAGCTAGAGAGAGAGAAAGAAAGAAAGAAAGAAAGAAAGAAAGAAAGTATAATTGAAAGCATATTATTGCGAAAAGGCGTCCTTTCCAAGCATGGTGTATGCGGCAGCTCGAACATCTAAAAATCTGAAATCTCCTCAGAGATTTTTTTTTTTTTATGTGCTCTCTAGATAATCTTCTAGATTGTTTTTTTTTTTTTTAATTTGTATTGATCCACCTTAGATTTTCTGTCCTTTATTACATTCATGTAAATCCAATCCAAGAACTCTGCTTTCAAAACTGTCTGACATCTGTCACGTGACCTGCTCGTGTTTCATTCGCTTGTGTACACACGACAAATCAGGGAAACTCATTGGCAATCTCAGTTTGATGGGTCGAAGGTTGTGCCAAAGCGTCTTACATGGCTGGTTTGTTTTGGAGGTTTTTTACGTTAGGAGAAAATACAAAACAAAACACACACCAAGAGAAAGTATTGCCTTATACATCCAGATGTAGCTGAAGTTGTAATAGCAGTAGCTGTTCAGTAATAACAGAAGTTACTGTAGCAGTTGTAGTTACACTAATAGTTGTAGTGATAGAGGTGATAGCTGAGGTATTCATATCAGTAGTTTTGGTAGTGATAGCTGTACATGTAATAGTAGCGGTAGTAGTAGTAGGAGGAGGAGGAGAAATAATGGTAGCAGTAGGAGTTGTAGTAGTAGTAGTAGTAGTAGTAGTAGTAACAGTAGTAGTAATCGTAGTGGTATTCATTTTGGTGGTATGGTTAAAAATAGTAACAGGTGTAGTAGTAGTACTAGTAGTAGTAGTAGTAGTAGTAATAGTAATAATTGTGGTAGTAATAGTAATGGTAGCAGTAGCAGTAGTGATAGTAGAAGTAGTAATAGTAGTAGTCGTAGTACGGAGACATAAACACTGATAGATTGGGACAAGATGGAACCTGTTCCAGAGATGCCGGCGCCCACGTAATGATGTTTGTGACTATTTCAACAACCTCGTACTAAAATAAATCAATAAAATATGATTTTGACAGCCTATATAAACTATATTTCTGAAATAACCTTAAAATCTCTTTTCGTTTATGCTCAACTCGCACCTGGGAGCCGGTCACCAAATTAAGTTTTCTATATAGAGTTTTTTTCACCAATAAAATCTTGCACATCTGTCAATGTTATTCTTAAGAAACAGCCTGTTCACACCCTTGACGTAAGTAAAACGAAGATATCAAGTTCAAAAACAGAGAAAGCAAAGCAACGCATAGACGTGCAGAATTTGAAGAGAGTTCACCCCAGTGGCCTGGTTGAGCCAATCAACCCCCACAGACTTGTATTTTCACAGGTGCTGTTCAATACAACTTGTTTTCGTACACTTAAGTAATGGCGTTTCCAAGAAAGAACAGTATACTTTTCTCTTTTTGTTACAGGAATGAGACGGGTGAAACACTACGGAATAGCTGCGGAACTTCCTCGCACCTGTCTTAAGCGTTATTGGCTGTACGATATACGTAACGCTTGCTATGAAAGCTCGAAATGAAAGAAAGAACAAATTGATGGAGCAGTTTGTTTCTCAAACAACTTTCATTGAGTAACATGCATGCCAACAAAGATAATTAGGTCTTTGATCATCCTAAACTGAATTTTTTAAAACATGTTTGAACTGTTGGAAATTCAGCAATACAGTTAATTAATGTGTACATTTCTTACTTCGGCACAGACGTATAGTGGCGAAAATAGGGATGGGCCCAATGGGTCATGACCCGGAGCTCTGCCCTAGATGCGTCTGTGGGGGAGAAGAGGGAAGGGGGCAGAAAAATTTTTTTGGATTAAAAAACAGGGGAAGGAAGAAATGGAGAAAGGAAAGAGAGAGGATTTGACGCCTTTCGCCGGTCCAGGAGCCCGCGCATTCTAACCCCACCCCTGTGAATATGATATCTTGATGTCTTTTCTTTCATTGCTCTTTGTATTCCTGAGTATATTATTCTCTTCCAATGTTTGTCTTTGCCACTTGTAATAATGTCTGTTTTCCATCGCACGTTTTGCAAAGCCTCGTGATTCTGCCGCCTTGCATTAAATTATGTGCATGTTAGACTTGTTAGCCTCAAGTTGCGCTCAAAAACTCCATCAGTGCATCTGACAGGAAGTTGTCTGCTCCTTCAAATGTTCGGCTTGAGCGTCAGTCGGCACTCACACATTACAGGGCAGCCATCCAATTTGTTTAATGTTAATTATGGTTGCTTATAAACTGTTATTCCTCCTAAGCGCTCCGAGTTTATAATGCACTAATTTGAAGGTGTATGCTTTATAAACATAGACCATTTGCATTGACAGCTAACATACAGACAATTTAACAGCCGATAGGATTAGCTCGGTGTTTTGAACGTGTGGGTTTTCTTCTGCCATACCCCTTTTACACTGAATAAACTGTAATGAAGATGGTGTGAGGTTTTTTTTTTTTAATGAACTGAGCAGTTCTTTTTTAATATTAGCCGAATCTCAAATTTCAGGATGCTCATGAAATTATCTGGGTGCAGTCTCGACCTCACTGCAGCAGAGGGACGGTTCAAATCCATTCTGATTATCTGAGCAGGCGGTATTGTCATTATAGACGAATGGGGCACATTAAAAAAATGTGGGCCTTTACGATACTAATATCGGGAATCGATTCCTTTCATAGGCACATGATTTCCGGAAGTTCGTTCGAGTATCATATAAAGGGAGATCTGGCCCTTTTCTTTATTTTTATGACGGCAATTCGATGGCACGGCGAGTTTGTGGAATGCTGTGAAAACACTGGCAGTTATGATATGATGCCATTTGCTTCTTAGAGTCTAACCATGGGTTTTTATTCTTTCCTTTTGCACACCCGTCTAAGGACTTTGTTTTATTTATGAGCGGGTGTCTGCATAGATGACTTCCAGTGCATTTACCTTCAGCAAGGTTACTCCTTTTTTCTTAGTTTGTTTAATGGAGATGCAAAATTTAATATTGAGAAGGAGTGTGACATTGTTCATTTGTGGTAACCACTGTTAAATCATGCTGATTTATTACATGGCACTACTGTATTGGCACTGATATCCTCCCCCTCCCCTACAAATAAAAATGAATTGGCTCAGCAATAGCTGTAATAAACTGTAATTGAAAATATTATCGACACTTTCTAATTTATATCCGAAGTGTTATGTGGCTTTTAAAAGAACAAGCAATAGGATGCTTCTCTGTACCTTTGGTTGGAAAACTGAACATGTATAGACTCATCCAGCATGCAAGAAGGTCAGTCCGCTACCCGCTCCCTAAGTAATCGAAGTGGTATACGAACGCAAGTTTTTATGGTATCGAACCTGCCAGTTTATAACCATTCTATCAATATCCAAAATAAAATGACGTAAAGAGCATACCGGAAGTGTGCAAAAAGGGAGCATTGCTGCCATCTGAAGCAACTGAACGCTGACGCCCCCAGATACAACTCCGTTTGATCTGAAGGATGCGCGCCACCAGGTTGGGCTTGGTAAAATGTGGGTCAGGTTAGCGAGACCCCGCGAGGTGTGAGGTATAGAAATTGATCTTAGTGTCTGTTTTTATGCCAGCAGCAACAACTTGATTCTTTCGTTGTTTATGTTAGTTTGTCACATTTTTTTTTCAATGGTGAGGTATTGGTGAAAGAGACTGAAAGAGAAAGAATGCGAGAAATTGACAAGTAACGAGACAGACAGCAGGCAAGGTGGTGATGGTGGATAGAGAGTTAGCTCTAGGCTGGCTGGTAGAATTAATCAAAAAAGGAAAAGATGAATGAATGAATGAATGAATGAATGAATGAATGAATGAATGAATGAATGAATGAATGAATGAATGAAAAGTATATGCCTTTTCTGTCATTCAGTCATTCATTTTTATGCTCTTTCATTAATTCGTTCCACCATCCAGCGACTGAGCGACAACCAGCCATCCCTGCCATAACACTATTCTGCCTCCTACCTGCCTCTCTCTCTTTATCTCTCTCTCTCTCTCTCTCTCTCTCT
>JAWQUT010000605.1:289446-313704 GCA_033807755.1 Ellobium chinense | reverse complement strand
TGTGTGTGTGTGTGTGTGTGTGTGTGTGTGTGTGTGTGTGTGTGTGTGTGTGTGTGTGTGTGTGTGTGTGTGTGTGTGTGTGTGTGTGTGTGTGTTCGAAATACAGATTTTGGGAGATCCACAAAAGCTTAGGCTTAGGTGCACAGATACTGGTCATCACCTATGGCATGATATGGTATAAACAATACGAACTGTACCTATGTATGTATTGAAAGCCTCAGGTTGGCGGAGAAGTAGAAAGCTCATCTCTTGGTGTTGTGAGATCCGGGTTCCAATCTTTACTGGCAGCAAGTTTACCCATTGATATAGTCACGATTTTCAAAATGGCACCCTATTATTAGCAGTTCGAAGGGAATCCAAACCTCATCCCTGACTACGCTATAACTATGCTGAGCAGGGACGTTAAAACACAACACAAAATGTAAGTCACATGTTACAAATTCACAGCCCAGGTATGGCAATCCCATCCGGAGAATGACAAGTGTTGCTAGTGATAAATATTGTTTTTAATGTTGCGATTTGCCTCCTTGCATTTCACCGGAAGTCCAAATTCAGTATGAATCATGCAAGAGGAACGCAAATAAGCAAATGTCTAATAACAGGGCAGAGAAAATTGAAAGACAGCCACTATATTTTCTTGACAGAAAGACGAAGTAATTGAAGACAACGGGAGACAACTGGATAGATTAAAGATTTAAAAAATCTAAACAAATGGTTTCCTGTGGCAACGATGAGTCCTTAGAGACAAGAAGCACAAGCTGGGGCATGCTGGGGCGATAAACCCTTCCGCATGTAGGATTACCGCGATATCATTCGTGATGGAAAAGAATACACCCCCACCGCTGGCGTTATCTGGATTTTGGGATTATACATTCTTGGTTTCTCATGATGACATGCCGGTATAAATATGAATGTTTATAACCCACGCGTTTGCGTAGGCAGGAATAAATCACATATTATATCTATACTAATAAAAGGGAAATTTACGACATTGCCAGCCTTATTTTTTTCTTTAACATTTACTTCTCCGTTAATACTGATTGTTTGGCTTTCAAATATCTTGCATAGCTCTGGGATTTTATTTTACAGAACCGCAGTCCCACTACTGAAATTGTAACGGCAGTTACATCAACGCGTGTGAAAGTTCGTGTGTTTAAGTGAGTATGTTTGTGTGTACATGCGTATGCCAGCGAAGTATTTGCTTCTCCTGTATAATAATGTTTATGCATTCTATGTAAATTTTACTGGACTAGTTATACCACTCCTTAGAGCACTTTTATGGGGAACTTTTGCGCTATATATATCAATTATTACATTATTACTTAATGTTGACATAGTCTTTTACTTTTAAAATAATCCAGATTTTGATAACGATCTCTCTAGGACGTCACAGCATAAAGTGTAGCACAAGTTTTAAAAACTACACAATTTTGATTTCAATCAGGATATTTTGAAATATTGTAGATGATGGTCATACAGACATTACTAATGCTCCTGGTGGTTTTATAAGTAGATTGTGTCTGTACACATCGAAGGTCCTATCGTAGTAATCCAATAGAAAATTCAATGAATAATCACTATCCATTGGATTTTCTATTGGATTACTACGATAGGATCTTCGATGTGTACAGACAATCTACTTATAAATCCACCATGAGAATCAGGATGTTCGGATGTACATGTATCAGCAGTGAGGGGCTTACTTCTTCATGGCATGTTCATCTGAGATGCTGGCTCGGTTCTAACTAATAATTAATTATAGTATTGCTCTCTGTCTCCGTAATTATCAGGTAGGCAACTGTTAACTGTTAGGATTGTTCTCCACAGCTTCTTTCCCATTAAGGCAATCCCATTCGTAGAATGGGGAAGTGATCATGTATATTTTGATTATTAAATTGGGGATGAGTGCATGGACAGAAATGTCTTTATGATTGAGGAAGGATATCAGTACGGCTTTATGTGATGGGAGTGGATGAAGGTTGTGTGTGTGTGTGTGTGTGTGTGGTGTCTGTGAGTGTGTATGGGAGGGGGGTTAGGTTTGTGGGTGTGTGGGGGAATAAGGAGTGGGTATGGGATGATGAAAGACAACATGGGCTTTGTGATTCCACCTAGCGTTTACTGAACTAATCGAGATATTCCGCATTAACGATGGGATCATTTATCATTGTATGAATAACATTAGTTCATCGGGTGCTGAATACACTCTCAGTAGCGTTCAACTTCCAGACTTCATGTAATTCTTACAATGGTTAATGCGCATATTCTCAAAAGCTTGACACTAAGAAAGCCGGCTATTAGTTTTGATATTATAATGCAGTGTACCCACTGGCTAAAATTCTTACTGCACTTAATAATGTTATAGTCTACACACTTTATATAATCTTAACACAGAATCTTGTTGCAGGGCGCCATTTGTTTGATTCACTTCAATTGAAAGCTGTTTTCCAACATTACCTTAAGAGCAATTACCAAAGCCTAACGGTTCATGAGGCTTTACGCCGAGAGCTGCAATGATAGAAATGTCTCCCACAGTAAGATAGTAGGCCTAGTTTTCTCAAACGTGCATTTCTGCATCAATTCATTAAAATCAAAACTGCCCTTGAACTCTACCTTCATTCAAGAGCTATTTATATCATTTAAAAGTAGATACAAATATAATATACATGGAGAGCAATTTCTTGTTATTTCAAAGACTTTCAGAAGTATAAAAAAAATAAAAACTCTCTTGGGTACAGTTAGGGCATTAATTTTCTTCCTTCACTGGGTTTACGCGGGTTTTTCCACGTGAACTGACGTTATTTATTTTATTGACCTAGATAAGAAAATGGATTACTCCGACACTGAAGTCGGAAGATATCGTCAGCGAGGAACTGCCTAAATTCAGCTGATCTCTTTTGTATCAAGAAAAAAAAATACACGAAACTGGTCGTGGGAAAGCCCATCCTTCGTACGTACTCCCGTTCCTCTCATTCCCTGATCCCAGCCCACGTATGTCATAAAGAGACAAAGGCGTTGGCGCGTGAATCTAATTTTAGTTTTCCACACCACTGTCTAATAATTCAGTTTCATATAATACATTTTTATAACACTTCTCATGTCTCTCTATATATGAGAATGCACATTCTTTAATCATGTGAACTTGCGTTCGACATGCCCTTGCCTCTTGAATATGTTTAAGGATGGCATTTTTTGACTGCATCAACTTTGTAGGCAGAAACAGATCAGATTTGTAGATTTGCTTTTCAAAAGAAGGTTACAGGTGACTCGCAGAAAAAAAAATGGCACTAATCTTATGCCGCCGCAAGTTTGTTAATTTCTTTTTCAATCACAGACTTAGTGATGTTTTAATAATGACTGATTTTCTATTCAGACAGCATGAACCGTAGCTTGGGTATGTCGTGGTTTAAACACTAGAACAACATTTAATCCAGGGTTTGATCGGAAAATAAACATCTCCCAGAGCTAGATAAATGTTTACCAAGGCGATAATTCTCAAGAATGTTTTATTGAAATATTTCCCCCCACACACCCAAACATTTAAAAATATTTTCTGATATCTAGTCTATTATTAACGCTCCTTACACCGAACAAACAGCAAAAAATCAAGATTTCGAAGATTACCGTCATGGCAGATGACGTGAACTGTGTGCAATCTCATCACATAATGCAATTCTGATCAGGCAATCATGGAGTAGTGTTGGCACCAATGTAAAGGGAAAGGCTCACTCGTATTTTATATGTTTCCCTTTTATCTAACCTCAGTGTCATTCCATCTCACCAGGAGCCAGGCATTTAAAACAAAAATATTCATGTGCATGGTCGTAAATCTTGCGAGAACGCTAATGATGAAAGAATTTCTTTGACTCGTCTGGAGATTATAACATTCGTGGTGCTACGATAGAATTAAATCTACCGTCCGCTCGCTACGCTTGAATGCGGGATTAGAATGGATAAGCATCTCTTTGCCAAACAATGGAAGCGGCGGTCGAAGTTTTCAGCCCAGTTTCAGCTGGTCGGCCGGCAGACATCACGTGCAACGATCATAGTCGTAATAATTGTCACGTAGCGAGCGGGAGGCTGGACTCTTGTCGCTTTGCGCTAGAAGAATTAATGTCATGAAATTTAATTATGTTGTGAAGAGCGAGGCTTTGTACGTAGTAGATCAATAGGAGAAGTAAGGAGTGAACCCACAAACAGATGTTCAAACAGATTAGGGTAGAGTATGGGAGAAAAGTGCTCATGAGACATAGAATGCAGGAATAGGAAAAAAGCTATAAAGACATAATGTGTTTGTGGTAAGACTTGAAGTCCGCTCACTCCCTACTAATTTGACTATTAAGTGCTCTTTTTCCATCTATCACTGCGCTTAAAGCTGCGATAGCCGATTGTTACGTCCGGACGGCAAGCCTCATTTACAAATGGCCAGGAACATTGCCTCGACGCGGGTGGGAATCTTCTTCTTTTCTTCTTATTTCAAGAACCGTTCGTTTTATATCACTGTTCTTTACTATAACTGCAGTAAGAGTAAATTAGTGATCTGCAAAGTGTGTATGTAGTATGAAATACTTTACTAGTGAAATTGGGAAAAAATAATCCCCAGTGTGAACCACTGTTTTTTTTTCCCAGACGCGTCTATGAAGCTGTGCTTGCTGACCATGGCTGTTGCTACATGCAGGCCGCTGCAGTTTGAAAGAATAAGTTTTCTGCCAATTCTGGTGTTTCATGACTTCCGAGATATAGCTATAAATACTTCTGTATATGTTTTTTTAAATTCTGTACTTGCGCCCAGGTTCTCTCCCACCCAACCCATCGCAACAGTTTTCCTTTACTTTTGTATCTCAGATTTTCTTTCCCCACTACGTAAATCTTGGCTTTATGGCCAAGTATCACTGGCATAATTACTTGGGCATTCATCAGACATCTTTGGCCTTTCAGAGCCTCATCTTACAGACTTTGATCTCTGATTGCTGACGATATGTCCCCATCGATTAAGTCTCGCTCGAATTAAGAACAATATCCATGCACATCTTGATACAACATTTCTCGATTTCCAAACGGGGCAAAGAAATTATATGAGAATGAAGAGATCACATATATACTTCGGTGCTTTTTACCATTACCTCATGTTTTATGCATGTTTTTTCCGTCTTCAAAACCAAAGTACTTTAGACCGGGTAGTTTTGTATATTTGAGATGCTAATTCGAAATGATTTTGGCACTCTTTGATAAAACGAATGAAATGCAAAAATTACTAAAATTTGGGTGAATTGCTTATGGAAACCTTTTAGAAAAATAATGGCAAGCAAAAAAAAAATCGATTTTCTCGACTTTAAAAAATAACAAAAAGAGCTTGGCTGTACCGCAATCATTTTCAACGATAATTGTCGAAATTGTTTCTCTCTGACATACCAGTGCTGGAATAAATTGATGTAAGTAAATGTGATCTGTTCACCACAGTAAATATCTTCTCTTTCTCTTGCTTCTTCCTTTTCATCATTATCTTCGCCTTTTTCTTTTTTTCCTTCTTCTTCTTTGATCTTCTTTCTCTCCTCCTTCTTCTTCCTCTTTTTGGGCCACATTTAATGTCTCGTAGTACAAAGGAATGGCACTGGAGACTTCAGGAAGCTGCTCAATGGCTGAATTCGTCTTCTAGAAGCTACGGCTTCTTCTTGATCCTTTTTCGGCTGCAGTCTCGCCTGGTGTTTATGCTGCATTTTCTTTGTAGGATTTAGGGACGTCGAATTTTTTTGCTTTTTTGTAACTTCTTTACTCCTTTTTGACCAGCCAAATCGACTTGAAGTGGTGAAGCGTGAACACTGAGACAGACATAAATGTTGTCATCAAGTGGTCTGCTAGTATTAGATGTATATGTGAGTCGTTATAGATATCGCCGTTTTGTGTAGTTTGCAGACAAAGCTGAATGACCCATAAAGCTTTTTCCCAGAAAGATGTAAGGAAAGACCTGCTTTCAACAACGGGGAAAGAGAACTAGCCATCAATCTGAGTGTCGGCCATGATTCCAAAGATAGCAGTCTTTATGTTTCTCATCCTGGGGATTCGACAGTAGGCTTTAAATGAGAATTAATGATGCTTCTAAGTTTAAGGATTTGCTGCTTATAAGTTCCAGTCCAGATATTCCCCTTGAGGTAAAAAATATTGACACAATCGTCTGAAGAGAATACAAATTAGTGAATTGATGGTTCTTTTTGATACAAAATTTCGGTTAGGGTCCCACAGCTTTATGACAGAAAGGGGTAGGTGGCAAATGCCGAAAATAGAATATGAGCATAGACTGTGTGATGAATGCAATGTAACTGAAGATGAATATCATGTGTTTATTGAATTTCCAAGGTTTGCCAGTTTTAGAAATAATCTCCTTCCAAAGAGAGTATGCATCAAACCAAGTATGCACAAATTCATTTCTTTCATTAAATTCATGAAATCAGAGGAAGTTTCGAAATTTTCACTACTATGTTTTAAAATACTTTAAAGGTATCAGAGCTTGGTCTTATAAACATCTTCTGGTGTGTGCTTGCTTTTCACGAGAGAGAGAGAGAGAGAGAGAGAGAGAGAGAGAGGGAGAGAGAGAGAGAGAAAGAGAGACTGTTAGCGATCGCCTCAGAGTGCGGAAGAGATAGGGGAAAGGGTTTCGAAGGGATCTCGTGTGTGTGAGTGTGTGCGTGGGTGTGGGTGTGTGAGTGAGTATGGGTTTGTGTGTGTGGGTGTGTATTCTGTATGTGAATTAACGTACGTGCGTTTATTTATGTGTGTGCGTTTACGTGTGTGGATGTTGAATTATCTTGATGTTAACACATAATATTGTATTTATTCGAATTGGCTGAAGGCCTATAATAAAATTGAACTTGAACTTGAACTTGAACTTGATATGTTGAGTCCTCGCTCATACACAGATACAGACACAGACTACACACACACACACACACACACACACACACACACACACACACACACACACACACACATATATATATATATATACACACACAAAATGCTCTCCATCTTAGCCCATGAACGGACGGCGCAGTTGAAGAACTGGATTCTGAACTAACTTCAACTTCGCTCACACGTAGTATTTCACACGGTCATGCAAATAGACACATTCAAGCGAAGCGAGCAGTATTTCGAGATTACAAAGAGGAAATGGAGTATACTTAAAATTGATGGATTGTTTGATTCTCAGACCAGAGAGAGACAAAAGCACAAAATGGAAATTTATTTCACCATTGAGTCTTACATCACGAGCAGAATGAAATGCAAGCTCGTGAAGTGGTTTATATTTAAACCAGTAGTTGAGAAATAATGAAACAAACACACTATCGAGATTTTGATTAACCTAGATTTTTAGGCGGCATACACGCAACAATATACGAGGATGAATGTAGAGTAAATGATGAAGATTCAAAACACCACCGTATAAACAGCAAAAAAAGAGAAATTGAGCTGGCAAACTTACAATATAATGAGACTATGTTCTGTAGTGCCAAACCGGATATTTCAGCCCGTCAGACCCGAACACAAGTTCCATTATTTTCTTATGAGTTTAAAGTAGAATGGACGCTGTACATTTTCACTGCTTCTGAAAGAGAAAGCAACCATTCATTAGTCCCAGATTCGTTTAATGACAAAACGGACCATCATGCACTCTCTGGACGAGAAGTATTTGTATTAAAATAAAAGTCGATACCTTTTTTGGACCACAAAATAAAATATCTACAGAAGCACTGATTCAATTAAGTGACGTCACTGACAGAGACCCATATGTCTCCATGTGAACCACGGTTATTTCTCTGTTGTGTCTGTTGCAGCAGTGCTTATTAACTCCATGTTGCTAAATGCTAATCGCTGCGTTTTGAGAGTATATAATTATTATATCTTCTCAATGATATGATGCGAGAAGTAGCTAATGGTGGTTCTGCAAATTTTATTTTCAAATTGTGTTTTTAGACCAAAGAGTTACACACTATTCGGGCCATGCTCATTCAATTTTCATTTCTAAGCAGTCGACTGATAACAGGGTATACCCGATATCTTCTAGCAGTGCCTAACAGCCACTAAGCTCAGCCGTAAAAGGAGTTAATAACAGATCGATATTTTAACCCAAATGAATGAAAAATGCTGATGCCAGTGATATTATTTGAATGACTGGGACTATTGAATTGACATCCATCAAAACTGCCATTCGATATTTGACAGAAACTCTGGGGCATTTGGTAACCGACTTGGGTATGCACATTAATTTTAGTTAAAGCATAATTTCAAGCGTCGCATTTACTTTATACCACACTAATCATGAAGTTTTGATTGGAAGAAGAAGAAAAAAAAATTTTGCTTGTAAGGGTTTTAAACAGTCGAAATTCCAGCACATAAATGTGACCCAGATGAGTTTATACTATACATATCCGGCAAGGAGGGGGCTAGATTTTGAACAATCATGGAGGAATGTTTCTGTGGTAGAAATTTAATATCTCATTACTCGCAAAAATGCATGCGCCTTTTTCTTCTTTCAAGATTGTACTCTTAGTAATAACAGGAGGGACGAACACAAAACTGAATTATGATTTCGATAATGTGCCAGTAGACCTGGAACTATGTTCTTTGCTGATGTCAGACAAATCACATGGGCTGAAGTCTGAAACCTTTGATTCAAATATTTAATATGACAGACAGACAGACAGGCAGACAGACAGACAGACAGACAGACAGACAGACAGACAGACAGAGACAGACAGACAGACAGACAGACAGACAGACAGAGATAGATAGATAGATAGATAGATAGATAGATAGATAGATAGATAGATAGATAGATAGATAGATAGATAGATAGAAAAAGATTGCAGAAGGAAGAATAGTGCTACGGAAGACACAGATACCATACTTTCGACAACTGAGTCTGCTGGTGTTTCCAGTATGAGGATCGAGTTCGTGACATCTTTTTATATCTAACTCACATCTACTGTGAAACTGCGAAACCTTCAGTGATTTACGCAATACGGAGGTAGCATATGGTGGTCTTTTCGACAGTTAACATTGACCTTGGCATGCCCTTCAGATGTGTGCAAAACAAGACGACACGTGTGTTTATCATAGGTGCATGTGCCAAACCATCCCAGATTTTGCCATCTGCTGCCATTGTGCCAATAAATTTGATTCCTCTTCCAGAAACAAAACATGAATAATTTGCTCGCAGGATCGAAATTTGCGACGGGAACTATTTTTCTTTTTTTGTTTTTTGTTTTTGTCGTTTAGAAACAGAGAACAAACGTTGTGTTCGCATGTGTTTGATCGCTGAGTGGGAACTGCAGGTGGTGCAGAGAATACATTGAGAGGTATATACAATGGCGTGGGGCAGATATACCTACTCGTAAATATATAGGGCATTTGAGGGAGCCAATATTCAAGTGTTAGGAAGAAAGGTGTTATTACTGTTCATAATATGCCATCGCACTTCTTCACAGACACAAACTAAACCAGTCGATTTAAAGAAAGCTTTGTTGGCCAACAGATACTCATGGATCCAAGTGAGGCTCAGTCCCTTTAGAATGGCGAGAAGTGAAATAGCCGAAGCAATTGCCAGACGGAAGTATCTCCCTCTGAGGATCTTCTGTTGCCTTGCTCTCCGTATAAGAGGTTCCAATTAACATTTTCTCTTCCCCACCCCCGCCTTCCTCAGACTTCCGGTTCATACACAAAAATTAGGGTTTTACGCCTCGTAACAGATTCTGGGGTTAGCATAGGCAGAGAAGTCGGTTTGTGGTGCCAGTTACGGGGAGGGGGAATGAATCCCCGGGACAGGGATACAGAATATATAGTGTGGAATATTGGAAAGTGCACGCACCCTCCCATGCCTCTTTTATCTACCTGCGCCGCTGAGCATATCGTGTGCACTACGTCTATCCACGGATGGCTGCCGCATCTCTTTCCCTGAAGTCATTGTTTTCGTAATTAATGAGGAAAACAAAATCGGCAAACAAACTTGAGATGTTAGAAGCTGTGTACGCTTCAAAGAACACTGGTATGTTCGACGTAAACATAAATCCCTTTAGATTCTATGCTTTACGTAGCCTGAGATTGGATTGTGTAACAGTTTGTTTTCATTGGCTGGAAATGTTTTAGTGATAAATCCATCAGGTAGCTGAATGTACACTCTCCATACCTCGTCAGCTGCGGGCTGAAAGTGAAAAGGCAGATCATGGTTGGCCTTGTCAGCATTCTCGGCTGTTTCTGGATTTATCGTCAACAAGAGAACGAACTATGTCATGCAATCAGTCAAAATGAGGCTTAAGTCGAACATATGTAGCGTTCAACGATTCAAAATGAGGCTTAAGTCGTATTTTGGCTAAATGTAGTTAATGTATGACATGAAAGTTTTATATGTGTACTATTACTAGTGAAAAAAAATTTACATTGTATTTTAGGTAGAAATTCCAGTACTTAAATGAGGGGGGTTAATAATATTTTGCAAGAATTCCCGAACTGTCAAAAATATTTATGTTAATCTTATCAAAGGGTATAAAGCCTGAGGGAAGTTCAGAAAAAATAGGTCAAATGAAAGAATATTTTTTTGCAAAATTTTGCTGTAACTTATGTTGGTGTTTTAATGATTAGATAGAGACACATGATAGCACATAAAAAATATGACCATTATGGCATACCACGTGAAGAGACACATTATTGATTGTATTGTTTCGAAAATTTAGCTGCTATGATCTATTATTGTAGATCCACCAACATTGCTGTGGAATAATGGTTACACTCCTTTACTAGATACATTGCTCGACAATTTCTCCTTTGTACTCAATAGTGGTGGTAATGATAATGGTGATTATCTTTCTTTATCCGCTTAATTGAAAATATAATATTAATAAATAATAATAATTCATCTATCAGTCTAAGCTTCCTGCTTCTTGAGGTACAACACTAAAAAAAAAAAATCTGGCATCTGTCCAGCAAAAAAACTGAGAACCTACTAATAACAAAATGGGCGTTTTTTTGTTGTTTTTTTTATTGTGGTGTAATATTACAGCATGTATATTACGTCTATATGTTCTCTCAAACGTATCGAATTATTGCGCCCCATGGTGTTTCCGTGAGAATAATTTGCAAAGTGCAATCTACGTTTTTTTCGCACTACACCACCTGTCATGCACCGAGAGACACACTAGACTACCTGCAACTGATGCCAAGCTTAAGAAGTTCTGAACCACAAAAAAAAAAAGCGTGCAATAATTTACGTATTTACTCAATGAGCATACAGAAATGAAACCAATCCACGAGAGTTCATTGAGGTCTTGACTTTAAGGGTGTGAAAGTGGATTTTTTGTAAAGCACATCCGGAACGAGAGGAATCGATCAGGCAAGGGTTTTTATTTCTTTAAATACCAGTTACAGCTATTCAGAAAATACAAAACAAAAAAAAAAACGGAATAGGAGAGCTTGCCCTTGCTCAAATAGTACAAAAGATAGGGAATCCTCGTTAGTGTCTCTGTTTGATGCACTGATCCCAGTCGAAGTTAAGACGAAAGCTCTCATTTCTCGGAGGATCCTCGCAATGAAAGCGTCGGTCTTTAGTTATTTATTCCTCATTGTTTCGTAAAATAAGATAAAAAGTACGTCACGTGCGATAAGAGTAGGAGCGTTGGCAGAGGTCATCTGCGAAACGCGGATTAAGGAAAAATCCAAAAACATCAGTGATGTTTCCTATAGTTACCACCAACTCACATAGTTAAACAAAATTATATATATATATATACGACCGCTGGATTCGAAAAACTACTTCGGTTAGTAACTATAGCACCGCCATCTTTTGTGGTGTGTCACTCAAGTGGGAGCCCATTTCAGACACATGGCCATTCTGGCCAGAGGGAAGGGACCTTTTGACTACTCGCGCTTTCATGATGTGATATCGATATTATTCCTAGCAATGCTGTGCTTATTCGTAAGATAGGATTACAAGTACGTGTATAACTTCTCACAGTGTGGATCACAAGAGGACGATTAGAATGGACATAAATCATTGCTCTGGCATTGTCTTCATCATACTTTAATAAAGGTAAGGGCGCGTGTTCATATCACACGTGTGCATTTCATTACAAATCCACCTGGACTCATGAATTCTGATATGCCAACGTTTTCGTCAAAGCCGAGTTATGTGATGGCCTTCGTGTTTTCGTTCAGAAAGTCTTCCTATATTTTAAAAAACGAATTTGTTTTTGAAAAAAAAAAGATGTAATCGCTGGTTATTGTTTTTAATTTCCTGAAAAGCTACTTCCCTTCGTCAGAGATTGTGGCGCATCTTCTTGTCCTTTGTCAGTATACAGTATTTAGTCCTCATATCAGAAATTCGGTGTTCAAGTATGATAAATCCATTAAAAATGTGTTTAGCTGCTTATGGTATAACTGTAATTTAGACAAACTGGGACAGGAAGATCTATTTACAAATGAACTGAGTTCAAGATGTACCGGATGATTCCGCATCTCTGTCGTCCCGTCACATAAACACTGTAATAAAATTCATGCTAGAATTCGTGCCACACTAAGGCTGTACCACTCTTTCCTGACTCCTGACTCCTGAGTATCTGTTTTCAGTAGTGTCAGTGCAAAGAGGTCGGGGCTACCATAAAATTTTGCTAAAAGCTTGAGCGATGAGAACGTGGAGATCACCAAGCTAAAAGGCTGGCCTAATTACTTGGGCAATTTTGCCGCAAAGATAACCCAAGGGCATGGAGTGTGGAATATCCGTCATACAGGTGCACACTGGTCAATGCGCTTCCGGGCACTGGGCACAACAGGTGTTTCTACGTCACTTTCATGTTTTGTTTTTCGTAATTTACTTCGTGTCTCTTCTTCCCACGTCTTCCTCGCTAATTTCTTATCATTTGCAGCTGTCACTTTCTTGCCCTCTTCTTTTTCTTCTTCTTCTTTTTCTTCTTCTTCTTCTTCTTCTTCTTCTTAATGCAAGCACAAATGTCTCTAGTTTACATTTTCTTTGGAAGCCACCACAATCACCTTTCTTTAATGGCTACACTGAAAAAGGCACAGTCTAATGTTCATCGCGCTACTATTTTCATATTAATTTATTAACTAATCTGCAGTAGGTACTTGTCTGGATGTAACCCTAATAACATTGTGACTGAACATGGTTCCTGCTCCTCGTTTCTCTTTCTTTGTTACCAAGTAAAAAATAGTCTTTACAAAATGGCGTCAAAGGAGACGACAATTCTGTTTCGTGAGATGGTTATAGACAGCCTTTACCATTCAGTTCAGTGAAAAAAAAAATACACTGGCACAAGACAAAAATACACAGGTCAGTAGGAAAAAAATCGTGACATATTCTTTGCATGCACTTATAATTATTAAATCTAGACATATTTGAACATCTCCTCTTACACTCTAATACCTTACTTTCATGGTCAGTACCCTCACGTCTATGTCATTACCGAAGTTCTCGTCATAGTCTATCATGCCCCGCCAAAGATAGAAAAACGAAGTAGCGGGGTGGGATTTTGGGTGGGGTGGAGGAAGGGGGGGTGCAGATGGAGTTGAAAAGGCATTATTTGAAAACGACCCTTTTGCTACCATTATCCAAAGCAATTGTGAAGCATCGCTAGTCATCATTTGTTTTATGATGAATAAGGTCGCATTTCACAAACAGGACTATGTACAAAGATTTTACTGTCAAGGTATTCCGAAGTTTACACAGGCTATAATGACATTATTGAATCAAGGATTCCGTGTTTGAACCAAAAAGTTGAAATGATGAACATTCCATTTGTTCCCATTTTTCTCCATGCTCCACTTTCTTTATAGATTCGACAATGTAGTTAATTAACATACGGGCCAAAGACAAATTGTGTAATTATTTCACAAGACCACCAACAGAGACTCCATTCAATATTTACTATCCCTTCGCTCGTTCGCCATTACTCCAGTTATTTTTTTCTCTATTACTCAGAGTTACATCATCACAGTGTACCGATACTGTTCAAGCTCAGTGAATTTTTTAACACTTTGTCAGTAACACCGATGCACGTGATTCAAGGATATTTTGATAAACACTTGCCCCTCCGCAGCCCAGATGCACTCGTGTACACAGCGTGTTGTTTTGTTCCGGGTATCAACATTTCCGCTGTCATGGTCATGGCCTCATGGTTTTAAATTACTGTCATTACTTGTTGGTCCCAAGGGAGCCACGAAATGTGATGAATCTGAGTATTCCTATAAAATGCAAAAAAAAAAAAATTTGGAGAGGAGTTAATGTGACCTGAATTATCAAGTATCACTTCACCCACCCTTTATGGCCTAAATACAGAAAGCATCGATCGGGTTCCGATTCTGACTATCACACCCCCTCTCACCGACCTTAACAACTGGAAACCATCGCACGTGAAATCAAACCAGTAGTTCACCCTCTTTGCATGAAATAAATGACCTCGCCTTATTATACTGCTTGGGATCAAATGGAGAGACTTTATTTCCCACGAGGAGCGAGGGAGTAGAAACAATGAATAAAACAAGGACCATTCTCAGCGCCGCTGCCACTTTCCGGGTGTGTTTTTTTCTACTGGGAACTCTTGGTGCAGAAATAAGGGTATGTGAGCAAAATGATATGGCTTTAAGAAGGGGACGGGGTACTTCAGTTAGTGAACAGACATAGGAGTGACGATCTCAGGCTAGCTGCAGATCGTATTGGATCGCCATCTCTGTTCCAGGTGTCATACCTTGCTGGAGCGTCAAATCTTAGGACGAAGTGCAAAAAACCCGCCGCAGCAAAAAAAAAAAAATCCTTGATCTATGTTATCTCAAAACTAAGTCATTGTAAGGATTAGCAAGAAACCAGCTAGGGAGAATGGTTCTGGGAACCTTAACGAAGAGTGTGGTCCAGACCCTTTACAGTGTCAGGAAGTCGGAGGACCAAAACACTTGCAAGGAGGGAGTATCTTGATCTGAAGATGTTCTGTTGCCTGGCTCTTTGGGTGAGAAAGTTTCCTATTTACTCCCTCTCTAAAAGTTATGGGCTCTCTTCCCACTCTTGAAAACGCAGTTTACAGGAAAAGATAAATGACACTGTTACTTTGTATTACAATGCTAGTATCGGACTGAATAAGCTTAAACTTCGTGATGTGACAAAGTATTAACCATGCAGTCATTATGTCCCCACGATATTTTTATAGATGGTTGTTCCTAAACCAGGCTTTTGTATTACAGTTATTATATAGACAGTGCTGAGGAGTGATTCATTTCTATTGTTTCCCGGGCTTGTGTTATGGCGAAAGTCTGGCAAACCTGACGACAGACGATAAAACCTGATCGTGGACAACATCCCATGATTTTCCGACCTTGTACTTGATGTAGGATCAGAGGCAGAGATATGGGTAGGGGTAAAGAAGAAAATGCAACCTGGGGGGGNGGGGGGGGGGGGGGGGCAGTCCCTACCCATCAACATTGTCTAGGAACTGTCTGATGTGTGCTTTCACTTTCTAATCCTGTCCATAACCCTAAATCAAGCAGCAGGCGGGAGAGTACAGAGATATTGCACTTAAGGAAGTCAAACAGTCAGATGCCAACCAGGGCAATGTCGAGGAGCATACGTATGTTTTAAGTTAAGAATTAGTTTTGTGAATGATTTGAGGGTAACAAGATGGCCTCCCGCGATGGCCTATGCTGATGGTGTGGGGCAAGCGTCAAACCCCAGTAGTCCGGCAAATTTCGTAAACAAAGCCGAAAAGCTTACATAATTATTTCCGAATTTACGCGCACGATTGGTGGAGGGGATAACGTGCTTGTGAAAATACAACCCTTTACTTAGACTGTCAAAATAAAGACAAAGCTCTTAATCATGTCGCATGTGTGCCCAGACATGCATGACATGGTTTGCAGTATGATATAGCACAATGCTTAGCTTATTTTCTTCACCCTTCACAACATGCATGCACCCATCATGCTACTGCGAGCTTTTTTTGGCAGTTCTATGTATATTAGATATCGCCTAACCTGCCCACATTGACGACTTACATCAATCTAGTTCAATGTACAGTTTTCCTGCTTATGAGCTCTACTGTTAACTCTCATAACGCGAGGCTGCTTGGATCCAGCCTCCAGCTCCCTCCATGGCCCCTGCTACGGATTATGACCATTGCATGTGCTGTCTGTCGGCCGGACACTGGGGTGCAAAATTCTACTGCCGCGCTGAAAGGTCGACAAGGAGCTGCGCGTATATTCAAGTGAAGTGAGGGGACGGTAGTATAAATTCTATCATCGTGTCACGAGAACTAAACTGTCAGGTTGGTGTCATCATTTTTTTTTCTTAACTCTATTTCTTCCATGACTAAGTGGCAAGGCAACACTAAATCAACACCCTTGTACAGGAAATGACCTAACAAAGACTCTAACGGGAAGATCCAAAATGATGTCGTTCTTGTACTCCTGCATTTCCGCTTCCCTAACAAAATGGCGGTCGAGTGACGTTGTCAGGTTGGTTTTCCTCTCCATTTTTCCTACCAAAGTGGCAACCCCTACTCCTGCCCCTTCTCCAAAACAAAATGGCGATCGTTCCAGTCAATCCATTTCATTAAAGGTTGCCTGACATGAGACATCCTGCGAGGAGATCCAAATGGGCAACAGTTTAGTGTAGTTTATAGACTTCTTGTCTTCTTGTGACCGGCAATATCACTTGTGAATACCACTTTCTAAATTCGGCAATTTCGATTTCAGTATCGAAACTCAGCTCCGGCTCGTTGAAAATATTTCGACTTCTTTTTTAAATCAAAAGCGCGGTGACAGTTAGTCTGACCTAGATTGCCATGGATATCAATAGAATCGAACAGGATTGAAATGTCTACCCTGTACCGAGTATCAGAGTCGAAATGAATCAATACGGTCTAAAATTAGGGCTCTAACTTGTGTATCGCAATACCTAAAAATACAGATATCGGCCAACCACAACTGTTTCTCGCCAAACTGACAGAATGGTGGGACGAATGACGTCATCACTTTGTGTTTTTCATCCCCATCACTCCGCAGACAAAGTGGCGCACGACCCTAGATCAACCCATTGTAAAAGGCGATAACCTCGCATGCATCCAGATCTCGGTATCTTCTCTCAGCTCTATTGTCTTATCAATTTGCCCCATGCACACGTCATTGATTGCCTGCCGTTGACATCGACCGGAAGTGTCTCCGCTCCCATACATTTCTTCTGTCGCAGCGATACCGGCGCCATTCTATAGAGGAGACATGCCTTTGTCGTACCAGATCAAATTATGATTAATGATGCGTTTGGCTGATTGAGCACGCTAGTTCCGATTGCTTCTATCATTGCAGCGGAGCCCCCACTATGTCATCAATAGAGATATGTGAGACTCATATTGTGAAAGTAGAGTCCTACCAAAAATATCAGATACATATACGGTGGACATACAAAGAACATTTACTGAAGTCCTTCGCTGCTTATGACCAACATGTAGGTCTTTTTTTTTTTATTATTCTTTTGTCCAACAGCACCTGGATAGGCATTTGTGTCCCGGAAGTAGCTTTCCAATGTCGGATCCCACGTTGTCTTATTTCCTATAAGGTCAAAATGAATTATTCTTATTTACAGGGACGTTATAATGCCGTAATATTACTAAAACACCGTAAAGCCACAATTCAACAAAATTCCGAATAGACTGATGAGCTCATGGTAATTTGGTGGCATCGTTATTTGAAAAATATAACGTAGCGAAGAGGTTAATTTCAAAGTTCAGTAATCTCAATACTTTAAATCTTTTACATTTGAAATTGGTCATATATTAGCAGATTTAATATCTAGTAATACTGCAAATTTAAAATATAGCTGCTATGGTTACGTTACAACTGAAGATTTGCAAAAAATAGAATGATTGGTCTGCGTTTGACACATTGCTTGATATGTCACATTTTGACATGCGATTTTTTAAAATTTTTGCTGTAATAAAAGTATCGCACCTTTATTGCCACACCTTAAGATTTTATCTGTCTATTAATGTGGTTAAAATTTAATCCCAGTTTCTTGTTCTTAACTTTTGGAGTTATTGTCCTTTGAATTAAGTAAATTTTGTTGTTATTGTTGTTGTTTTTTGGCCCCAAAATGTATAATATAAGGCCCCCGGAGAGGTCGAAGTGGGTCATCAAGATCAGTTAACTACAATGCTATGTCCCCCATGTCATAAAGGTACATTTTAAATAAGATGTTGTTTAATAAAACAATATGTGATATGAGAGTTTGGGGGGGGGGGGGNGGGGGGGGGGGGCTTTTAAAAAGGGAGAGACGGAGTTTATGGCTTCTTGTTAAGTGGTGATCACGTATAACCGAATAGTATTGATGACGGAGAAGGTTTGAAGAGGAAGGATGGGCCTGTTTTGCGTAACCAATGATACAATTTCTTAGAGATGATGAAACTAGGAAGGGAGATAGGGGAGGTGAAGGACGAGAGAGACAGACAGACAGACAGATAGGGGTTCAGGTCAGAAATAGATCGACGTAAGGAGCATAAAAGTAGAACAAGAGTTTACATTCTCAAGCCACAAGGAGGCTTTCATTATCAAGTCAGTTTAGATTTGACGATAAGAAACTCTTCACCTCGCAAAGATGGCCAGCCAATTCATGAATATCGAAATATGCCCTGGCTTTATGGAAACCGGAAGTGTGTATGATGGATGCGCATAAGGTCGGGTTGCCGGAAATGGACAGGCACGAGCGGCGTAATGGGAATGGCGGCGAGAATGAAGCTGTGCGGTCGTCCCGGGTTTATAGTCTCTGTGTGTTGCTGAATTGGACAATTTGCGTAGTGTTCCTGAATCGGAATCATATATCGATTCCATGCTGCGCAGTATTTCTATACCTTAGAATCGATTCTTTTACCTGAATGAATATCAGGGACTGGAGGATAAAAGTGAATTCTTTTTTATCCTTGCACGATAAAGTTATCGAATTGTGTACCACTGTATTAACTTATCAAAATAATTTCTCAAAATCCACAAGTTATAGGTTAAGAAAAATGTATTAAGGATGCATTTCGCTTTCAAATTACTTTAGCGCTCAGTAGTCGAAGTGACCCAAGTTTTCACCACTGACGTTCAGAGCAAATGGTCACAGAAACAAGGTGGCATTTACATGAAAGAGACCCTAGTTTAACATTGTCGTGTGTGCGCGCATTTGTGCACGGCTACTATTACCTGTTTTTCAGTGCCACGACTTTGCCATGAGCAATTAACCGCCATCAACGTCCGGGTTTGGCGATTTCTATTTTTTTGGTTGGAGCTGGTCTTTCTTTCTTTCTTTCTCTCTTTTTATTCCATTCTCCCTATTGTACTTTTTTTCTTTCACTTGTCTTGCAGCAGTGTGCAGGGTGAATTAAGCAAATGAGAGATGAAGACACCTGAAGTTTAGCAAAACCTTGTTTGATTTTAGGGCATCAATTACTCAGAAATTAAAGATTTACTATCAAACAAATCTGACGGGTATTCTTCGACTAAATGAGTATTTGTTTTGCCTTCTTTCACTCCTTTTGCTTCTTTTGTCAATGTAACCTTCTCTTAAGAGGACATCTTTCATCAACAGACTTTTCTCAAAACCAACCTAGGCCAGCCGAGGTCCCAACATGCTGAATTAGGCCAGCTCGGGCCACTTTTTATTTACTTCGCAGCTCTGATTTCCAGTCACAATGGATGTTTACTGATAGATAAATATTGCAGGAGCCAAACTGTAAAAGCCTTTGAGCCATTTGATAAAAAATTCCCCTCTAACCAAAGGAATGCACCGAGATGGCCAAGGCCAGTCGGCAGGTCTGGTGCCACCACTATGCTCAAAGTCAAAGTGTATAGGCCTACTGTTTACAGTGGCGGTCCTTCATTAACAAATTTAGGCTTTTCGCAGTTTTAATTTAGGTGACACGGGGTTAAAAATGTGGCCTTCTTTTGCAGATCACAGGCCCGCACAAATAAAATCAGCTGAAGCCATTGGGAAACACAGCCTGTAACTTTTTTTTTTTTTTTACGAACACAAGACTGAATTTTACCACTTTTGCAGTATGGTTTTATGTTATACGATTACCTCTACACAACTTTGTTACTCTGCTGCTTTTGACTCTGTAAGTCCAATTTTATTTTGGCAATCACAGGCTCTTGCATCCTGTAAAGACACGCTCTTGATCCTCACTCTCTCACTCTGTGGCCGTGTCAAAAAAAAATGGAATTGTTTGTCCTGACTGGCTGATTCGGAAAGGTGACTTGAAATACTTATATATATAAATATATAATCATCTGAAAGACTTCTATCGTCCCTTCCCCTCCTCCCAGTATGTTTCTGCCACCCTATCTCTGGCCGTTTGTTTCTTTTATACCGGGGTTGAAACACAAGTGCAGATGAGTTGATTGCGTGCCCTTGAGTATCCTGCCCTCCAGCGACCAAGTCGACAAAACAAATGCATTAGGGGACAGAAAATTATAGTGAGTGGGTATATTAACCCATCCTCATAGCTTGTCTCCTCCACTGCGTAGTTGCTTTTTGTGGAGGAAACGGTATGTATTATGATGTCGTGCATGCATTCCCTTGTCCAGTGTTGGAGGAAAGCAACGTTTGTCTGCAAGTGTGACATGCGTAAAAGGAAAGTCATCAGGAAATTAGATCTATTGCCAACCGTTGACCCCACCCATGTTTGTTAATCTAGCACGATATTTGTCCTGAGATGCTCTACTGAAAAAAATCGTGTTTGTTATTGTGTCCATGTATTTGGCGTAGCAATGATTGAGGGGCAGTGTTGAAAGGATACATCCAACGGCAGGAGGAAAAAACTTGCAGGGGACCATCACACGGCACATTGACATGGAATGGAAAATACAAATAAATGATATCGCGTTGACGATCAACGAGCGTTGGGTTTATGGGCTAGACTAGGCAATGTTTGAGGAGCATTGCAGTATTGCCAAGAGGAAACATCCACAGGCGGAGAACTGAAGGGCAAGGAGTTAAGGGGAGGGAGGAAGGGGGGTGGGAGGTCATCGAACCGGCACACTAACATGCAAAAGAAAGCAGAATGATGTTGCTAGGTAATGGCAGTTAATTTCGTTCACCCTTTAGGACTACTCTTTCATAGCAGAACTAAGGGGACATTTGTGCCTATCGCTGGTTGACTACGAGACGATTTATGGGGAAAACTGCACAGATCTACCACTGACCACTGAGTGACCACCCAGTTCATGGTCCACAGCGGTCTACAAGCATGGGCGGGAAACGTTGAAGAACATGAGGGGGGGAAATGTTCACCTTTTTCAGCAATGACAGTGCACATGTAAGACATTTGACTTCGCTTGATAGTAATCTCTTAGGTGAAACTTTTTTATTTTGTTTTCATACGACACTACTGTTTTATCAGTATGAAAGTCACTGGGTTATTGCAACTTTTTTTCAATCCCACTTTTTCCCGAGAACTTAATCCGAACTTTTATACAGATAAAATTGTTATATCTGTTTTGAAAAATGGGCGTTTGAAGATATCTGTAAGATGCTGTGCACACGAAAAAAAAACTGATGGGAGCTGACACACAGTTCTCGAATGAACGACGATGCCTTAGACATAATATATGATAAGATTCTGATTATTCAGATGCGTGTGTTTGCTAGACCCAAACAGGAAGAAAGGCAAACGTATAAAATGTTACTACAGAATGCGGAGGATTCATCATAAAGCCTTATCATCATTCAAAACGTATATTAATTTTAATATGAGTAGCACAGGCTTAATACGTACTAAAGCTTTCCCATTTTCACTGACCATAAGATGGCACAGTAACCTTCAAATTAAAAAAAAAAGAAAAAAGAAAAACAGCAGATTTATCCAAACCCTAAGATTTGATGGGCAAAACAGTCAGTCTCCTAGAGGTATGTGTCGCACTGGAAGATCGATAGTCAAGAAAAAGACCATAAAACGTTCATCTCAACATCTCATGTGATTCTCATAACGAATACAACCATTATGGTTACGTAGCAACAAACGTCCTATTTTGCCCTCCTCTGACAAAACGTCGCACTATCACACAGCCTGTAAAAATACGAATAGGGCGTTTCTTGAAAAATCTTATGTGTGGCAGCTCTTTCATGACAAAAATTTGAAATTTCGTCAAAAAATCTTGCATGAATTGAAATTGTTACTCTTTGTTTTATATTTGTGACAAATTATATATATATATATATATATATATATATATANNNNATATATACTCTTTATTCAATAAAATCCATTACTAAAGAGTATCAAACGTTTCCTGATCTAAGACCTAAATGCCCGGAAGTGTTGACAACCACGTCACCTGACTTCCAACCCGAAATATCGTCAAAGCCACCACATATGGATAGCAATACCTTGTATGTGTAAATGAATTAAAGAGCGCCATTCACAGTGATGGATTTTCCAGATCAAAATCAGACTTTTGCTCTAGATTCCAAGCCTGCTACGTGAAAAAGAAATAATAAAGGTTTAAGAGTTACCATGTCTTTTTTCTTGATATGATCGGTTATGAACCATGATATCGTTTCCTTCAGCTATTCTGCAAACGTTGGACCTTTGCATATACCGTGTTTTGCCAGAGGAGGACAGCATTTTTTGTCCTCATTGCTTCCTCAAGGGTTATTGCCTTCCAGTGAAGCAGCCTCTTAATCTTCCACAAGATGACATAACACGGATACCAATGAGAGCTCGGTTAACACGAGTGTGTTGGAGTGTAATCGACCAGAGACAGGAAACCTCCGTGATTTATAGCTCATCTTTTCCTTATCAACCATTTCTGAATGGATCTTTTATTTCGGCGGTTTTGCAGCCAACTCAAGACCGTCTCATCTTTCAAAGGTCAACTGGTCTGTATCGTGTATGAGTATAGGAAACCATGCCACATCACCATGCATATCAGTACGTGGGCTTCGACTGTATTTTTGATCTGTTGACCTAAACAATGAATGACCACTGTTCGGTCACCTAAGAATGCAAAAGAACAAAAAATATCTTTAAGGGACAACTTTATATCCCACCGCAAAAAAAAAAGGCTGAGGGTCTATTGAGGGTGTCATTTTATGGTCATGTCAACAGAAAATGTCTAAAAAAACACTGAATTTCGAGGATCTCACTTCCGCTTTACTGCCCGATCCAGGAGCAATCTGGGCTTGAGCCCTTCAGTGGCATAATATCGTAGTGAAGAATGTAGTTCAAATATCCTCTATCTCACATGGCGGAGTTGTATGTTCACAGCCTCCGCCGCAGAATTTTTTAGTTTATGTTTTATTGAGCTGTCTAACAGCTCATTCGCCCAGTCGCCTTTATTTGTAAGCCATCAGGTAATGCACGTCTGGGCAAAGTGTCAACAAAAACTTGACTCCCCCTTTTTTTTTGAGCTTTCTAGTTGAGTTTGGGGAGTCAGGGGAATGGAAAAGAGACAGTGAAGGAACCGCCGTTGACGAAAGATGAGAAACAAAATGAGGAACCCTTGTACTAGAACATTGGTTACTGAGAAGTTTTTTGTTTTTTTTTATAGTAACCGAACGCATTTAACTCTCATAATTTCAAGAAGCAATTAGCTGTTAGCTGCGGTAACCAAGTACGCTATGTGATGAAGCTTTAGAAAACCACGGGGAAATATGTAATTTATGTATGCTATATTGTTTCTCATTAAGCCACCATCATGTCTGAAATGGAGCCACGCAGATTTTTTCATCCACTGTCATATTTTTTTTCTAAGGGATTTGTATTAATGAACACTTAACATTATAGTAAAGTACGGTCGTTCCCGGGGTCGCTTTTGAAGCCTCATAGAAGGAGCTGAAAATTTTAAAGTATTCATAAAGTTTTTACACTTTCTAAGAGTGTTCAGACTCCGTAAATGGCGCTGGATTGGACACACCCTCAGAAAACCTAGTGGAAACATCACCAGGCAATCACTGCAATGAAACCCACAAGGAACACAAGGCAGGGGTAGGCCACGGGAGACATGGAAACGATGCACGGAAAGGGTCATGCGAGAAATGAAGCTCACTTGGAACGAGCTTGGAAAGATGGCCCAAGACAGGGAAAGATGGAATTCGCTTGTATGTGGCCTATACCCTGCTGGGGGTGAAAGGCATTGATGATGATGATGAAGAGTGTTCAGCATGTGAGAGGCTATTTATATAATCTGAGTTGATATAATTATTGCGTCGTATTCAAATTAAAAAAAGGTGGTTTTGTGTGAAGG
>JAWQUT010000605.1:244537-262582 GCA_033807755.1 Ellobium chinense | reverse complement strand
GAGAAAAGAAAACAATATTATACTGTTTTACTTTGAATACAGAAAAGATACTTACAGAGTATGAAACTCGGCTAACTGAAGGTGTAGATGGTGAGAGTTCTGCAGCTCTAGGAGACTCTAAAAATACGACCTGGACACTGTCCTTTTATATCTTACATCTCATGAGGCAGGCAACCGCATCTTGGAACATGGACAGTTACGTCAAATTAGGATATAAGTGTTCTTAGTCTTAAGAAACAGCAAACCAATAAAATTTCGTCCATCCGATTAGCCCACACCATGAGATGCTCTCACGTGGTTGGCTACTTCCCCGGATAACTTCCTCAAAAATAATTATTGATAATATGGATGTCAGTACACCGAAACCACCATGTGTAGGTACTTGATGATGATGGGCGCCTGTCACTCTGACCGCATGATAGTTAACTGTTAGATGACCCTGAATCATAAGTGTTCTAATTATAAAACAGCTGCATGTTAGTGGAGAATGTGAGGATTAATAAAACATGTGATTAACCTGTCGACCCCGTTTAAGTGGCAACTCAACAGGTAAAACATATCATTTAACGAGAGATATAATTACACTGTTTTAGTAGCTTTCCAAGCTTCAAATAAACTTGAAGAAACAGTAAGAACTCGAACTGTATGGGAGCCAATCAGGAATTCAGGTTTTTTGTAGGTTAATTTAGTGAATAAATATAGAGCTCAGCAATGACTTAACGAGGAATTTGAATGGAAAGGGTCAAGAGCGTGGAGAATGTTAGGGATTGAAAAAGAAAAAGGAATAGACTGAATCTGTCTTCTTCTATCAGTGATAGCATTGCAAATAAAGAAGAGTTTGTTTGTTCCTTTGTCTGTATGTTTATTTGTTTGTCAGGGTTGTATGGCCGTTCGGCACGATTTCGCTTCACCGGTAGGAACACTAATTTTTCAGTGATATTTTGTTACAAATTGAGCCGAAACAGGTGTGGCATTTAGGCCTACTATTTTACAATTTCAAAACTGTAAAGGAATTTTTAATTTTAATTTCTTGGAGTGTACAGAAAAAGAACGGCAAAAATTACATAATTTTAAGCAAAACTCATACCTCCACGGCATCATTATATTGCATATTTTATAATGAATGGAAGACTGTACTGGATTTTCCCTTCCGATCTCTCCTCCCTTCCCTGGACCGCCCTTACACATCATTTTGATGTTAATCTTTTACTGTCTAAAGATTAAGTCTGGCGATCAGTGAAGTAATGTTTGCATACATGTATGGGAAATCCTGGACAGTATGTCATTTTACCTTGGCAGTGACCTAAATTGGGAGCTGACAGTGATAAAGATGGCCCAAAAAGTAAGTGTGATTTGTATCGGTATTTATCTGAGACGCCATGACGTCCGCTGTGGAGTAGAACCTGATCCAGTGACCCCTGTATATGGCGACCCTGCAGACGCAAACATTCAGTCTTACTGTCATGGCTGTTGATATCATTCCGAGTAAAAGAAGAACGGTTTCTGAATGAAGGATTATTCAACATGGCAATTAGGCTTGATCTCCCCTCTGTGATAGTGTGCTATGCATTGTTTTAGGTGTTTTCTACGCATAAAAATGTGTCATCATATGGTTGAAATGTTGAGGTGCTATCATGCTAGTCTATGCTCATAGCGATGTGCCCCGACAAAAATCTAAATCAAGACTAGCCTAGACTTGGAATTAGAAGATCCATGCATGTTGCTGGGACAAGCGAAGAAAATCTAGGTCTAGATCTGTGTTAGCCTGACGCCTACACTTTATTAACCGAAAGTCTAGACAGCCCTGTAATATCAAGGCACGGCCTATTTTTTAAGCAAGCCTAGATTTCTTATAAAGACGGAACGATATGAATATAAGACACAGCTGTGGCGAGATCTAGAGACATTCAGGATTTAGAAGAACAATAGGCTGGCGAGAGTATACAAGAAATGGGGCAGTAAGCACATAAGGCTGATTAAGGAGCCTGTCTTGTTTGGAAGGGATTTTTGGCATTTTTTTGAATAGGTTTAGGTACTAGACTAGAGTCTATATCGGACACAGAAATCAGACAGAAAATGTTGGAAATAGGGGCTATATTCACATAAGTCTGTTTATTCGACATCATCCCACAATATCACCCAGAATAGATTTGATAAGCAAAATTAACTAGACCAAGCAAATATAGACTAGTTCTCAAAATAATACAGTACTGGTATTGTTATGATGCTAAATGCATGGTAAGAATCAAAATTATTGGTCTATTCGAGGTTCTCTTCACATTTAAGAAAATATTGCTAGATCTATATATGACTAATATAGACTCAAGAAATCATTGATGTTAGACTCATCAAAATTCCACCCTTTCTCAAATTACAGCCAATACAATCATAGCTACAACACGATGTTTACTTTAAAAAAACAATAATAATAAGAAATGATAATAATAATAATAAGAATAATTCTATGTGATATTAATGGGGTTGCAATTTCAATTTTATATTTAGTCCTGGGGCTTTTAGAAAGCCAGTATGTTGCGTTAGACAGTGAGTGGTAGAGAGATTTTCTGTTGTTTTCCTTACAAATAGTCGCTTCCGCATAGGAGATGATTGATGCAGTTTGACGCTCTCAAAATCACATGATGAAGTTGCCATCTTTAACTGTTTGTGTTGAAAGAAAACAAAATAAACGAACGGTCTTGATTACAAAACAAAACGGCTGGACTGAATTGAGCACAGACTCTGGATTATTTGTACGTGATATTTACAGTGGAGTTTGACATATTAAAGGTAGGCCCAAGGATGTTTGTAAGGTTATGCGTTTAAGCACAGCAGTCATATGAAACTGCTAGTCTGATAATGTAGGTTGGGATGTTGCATTTCATATGTGAGAAGAAATCAATTATCATCTCCTAACTGTGCTAGTTTGGTGATAATGGTATGGATGGTGCATTTCATCTGTGAGAAGAGTTTCTTTTTTATTTCCTTTCTGCGCTAGTCGGATGATTTGGGTTAGGCTGCTGCATTTCATCTGTGAGGAGAGCTTCTTCTTCGTCTCCTAATTGTGGTAGTCTGACGGTTTGGGTTGGGATGCTGCATTTCTTTTGTGAGAAGAGCTTGTTCTGCATCTCCTCCCACAGAAGCTGAGGTACAGGTCTCTTGGAGGTCACGATTAACATCATGGCACATTTTTTTATCGCAAAGTGCCAGAATATTTCTCTTTTGTGCAGCTGTGGAGTCAGAATTTTAAAGGTTGAATGACTGTTCGTTTCCATGTACAGTAGTTAATCTCATTATCTCCTTAGCCTCAACTCCCTCAAAAGACAAAGCTGTGTTCAGGTTGTCTCGCTCTTTTTTTCTCTATCTGTCTGTCAATCTGTCTGTCTGTCTGTCTGTCTGTCTGTCTGTCTGTCTGTCTGTCTGTCTGTCTGTCTCTTATTCTCTGCCTCCATTGCCAACAATGTTAATATAGCCTGGGCTGTCGACAAACGATCAGCTGTTCGCTTTGTTTTGATCGTGTATTACTCCGCATTTACTGAACTAACTGTCTACCAAAGACTAGAATACGGTGAAACTGTGTTCTAATTGCATTACAACACGGAAGGGAGGTAAATTCGTGTTCCAGTGTTAATTGCTCTATGCAGCATGAAATCCTTAAGGCCTAAAGGCACTCCAAAACTTCGGGAAAAAAAAACAACAACGTTCCGCTGTACAGCGCATGACTGAATTGAACTTGTTTCTCCTTTTTTACCCCAGCCGGGCTTTTAACATGTTAGTACTATTATGTTTCTACCCCTTCCGCATGAAGGCCTACTTAGTATGGCTGCATCACGGGGTTAACACAATTTTGGGACCTTTCCTTTATGTCTGGAAAGGCAACAGCAGTTTGGATTAGAATTAATTCATTGCCCTGAGTGTCAGTTCGCCCGGTTTTTCTTCGCCTTCAGATACATCCTTGCTCTTACCCTGTCACTGCCTTCCTTCTTCTCCTTTTGTCTTCCTCCTCTCTCTTTCTCTCTCNACCTCCTCTTCCGCCTGAGCACACCCTTGACCTGACAGTCCCAGCCCAGGGCTAAATAGTGCCTGGCAAAATAAACTAAAATGGACACAGTTTGCCATCAAATCAAAATTTCCCCCCTGAAGCCCTTATTACTAGAAGCAGGGCATGCCAAAAGAAGGAAAGAGGGAGGTCAAATATACCCCCTAAGTTGTAGGACCACAAAGTGAAAGTAGAATTACAGGTCTGTAACCTTAATTGCTCTATGCAGCATGAAATCCTTAAGGCCTACCGGCACTCCAAAACTTCGGGGAAAAAAAACAACAACGTTCCGCTGTAAAGCGCATGACTGAATTGAACTTGTTTCTCCTTTTTTACCCCAGCCGGGCTTTTAACATGTTAGTACTATTATGTTTCTACCCCTTCCGCATAAAGGCCTACTTAGTATGGCTGCATCACGGGGTTAACACAATTTTGGGACCTTTCCTTTATGTCTGGAAAGGCAACAGCAGTTTGGATTAGTATTAATTCATTGCCCTGAGTGTCAGTTCGCCCGGTTTTTCTTCGCCTTCAGATACATCCTTGCTCTTACCCTGTCACTGCCTTCCTTCTTCTCCTTTTGTCTTCCTCCTCTCTCTTTCTCTCTCTCTCTCTCTTCTCTCTCTCTCTCTCTCTCTCTCTCTCTCTCTCTCTCTCTCTCTCGCTCTCGCTCGCTCGCTCTTTCTCCCTTTTTCTCCTCCTTCTCCCACTTCCCATCATTACCAGGTGCCTGAGCATTTCCAGCCTATCCAGTTCGCCAAGTCACCCCTCCAAAGAACTCAGGAGGGGGAACCCGAGAGTTGCAAAGCAGCATGAATCCGATCATTACCAGCCAACATTATTTAAGAGTCTGCCCGCCAACCATGATATCACAGTATCTTTTTCTTCCCGCTACCTATTCCCTTCCAGCGATCAATCATACCGTAATGCACACGTATATAGCCACCAGTCGATCTTTGGACTTATCTACCAAAGGGAGACCCCAAGCTGTTTCATTATAGCTGCCTGTCACTCCCAGCCATCTGCTAAATTCGTTTAGAACAGTTATGGGTCTGATCAAATGTCAGCTGTCTTTTGACATCTGGTTATTTTTGTTTCTTACCATTTTTTTTTTCTCAGCTTCATAGCTGTAAATTAACAAACACCCAGCAGAGCGCCCAAAACTTTAAAATCTATTTATGTGCACCTCGCTTGGTTGGGGAAAAAATCCTAAACATACGGTCACAGTTACCGCATTCTACCTCTTCCCCTTCCTGCCACGGCACAAACTTTCGGGGAAGGTCCGCATTCCCTATAACTAAGAGTCAAGTTTTTTTTTCGTTTATGCATTCCATTNTTTGTGTGTGTCATGTGAGTTATGTTTGTTTGTGTGTGTCACTTGAGTTATGTTTGTTTGTGTGTGTCATAGTAGTTATGTCTCTGTGTGTGTAATGTGAGTTATGTTTGTTTGTGTGTGTCACGTGAGTTATGTTTGTTTGTGTGTATGTGTCATGTGAGTTATGTCTGTTTGTGTGTGTCATAGTAGTTAAGTCTCTGTATATGTGTCATGTCAGTTATATCTGACAGTGTATCATAGTACATACAGTAATTATGTCTGTATTTGTGCCATAGTAGTTAGTTACTGTATTTATTACAGACAACCCCTTAAAATTGGGGGCAGACAGGTCGGGATGCCCCGTCTGCACTTATTTACAAGTATCATCATGGTAAAATAATAAATATATAGAAGTAAATTAATCAGTTGTATGTGTTAGAATCAAATACTGTATTATAAAAATTGCTTTTTCTTGGCCCAGGCTTCACTCAGATTAAAAAAAAAAATTATCACATCAAAGAGCTCATAATAATCACATCTCATGTCTCCTAATAAAATCAGTAATATGGAAAATAGTGAGAGTGACTTAAACATTTCAAATACTTGGGGATTTATTAAAAGTTCTTTTTTTTTGTGTAAGAAATTAATCATTTTAACTCGTTTCTCATTTAAAGAGGGGCATATGGAACGATTTGATATATATCTTCAACATCAGCTCTGCACATTTCACATAGGTTAGATTCACTCATATGTCTTTTGTATAAATCTTGATCTAGGTCAGGCGTGTTTGATCTGGCATGGAGCTTCAGGGATTTAACATAAAACTTAAGACCACTAATAAGATAAGGCTGAAACTGGATATTAAGTTTTATTACTGAATTACAATGGAGGGAGTCTTGTTTGTGTGTGTCATAGTAGTTATGTCTGTATGTGATAACTTTGTCTGTTCTGTATATGTGTCATATCTAACCCTAACCCTAACCCTAACCCTAACCAGGGTTTGCGTGTGTCACAGCAGTTATGTCTGTATGTGGTAAATATGTCTATTTGTATGTTTGTCATGTTTGTTATGTCTTTATGTGTGTGTCATAGTAGTTATGTCTGTGTCTGAAGGTAGTCATGTCTGTGTGTCGTAGTAGTTATGTCAATGTCTGTGTGTCATGGTAGTCATGTCTGTGTGAGTAATGGCAGGTATGTCTGTGTGTTTAATGGCAGGTATGTCTGTGTGTCATAGTAGTTGTGTCTGTGTCTGTGTGTCGTGGTAGTCATGTTTGTGTGTAATGGCAGGTATGTCTGTGTGTGTAATGGCAGGTGTGTCAGTGTGTCATAGTAGTCATGTTTGTGTCTGTGTGTCATGGTAACCATATCTGTGTTTGTAGTGGCAGGTAATTATGTCTGTGTGTGTAATGGCAGGTATGTCTGTGTGTGTAATGGCAGGTATGTCTGTGTGTCATAGTAGGTATGTCTGTGTCTGTGTGTCATGGTAGTCATGTCTGTGTTGATAATGGCAGGTATGTCTGTGTGTCATAGTATTTACGCCTGTGTGCATCATGTTATTGTGTTCATGGGCAGGCCCACCACAATACCACTGAAGTCTGAATTCATGGGAGGTGTGACTAAATGATGCTATGCATTTTTATGTGATGTCTGCCTTGTAGAAACTTCCAGTGAAGTAAAACTATTTATGTAGACTGGTGTTGAGGATGTTCTTTTGTTTTCCTTCTTGTGTCCAATAAGAACATGTCATTTACCTAAAGTTTTCCCTCTTGTTATTGTGACAGGAACAATTGTGTCATATGACAAGGATCCCGTTGCTTCGGCCATGTCCAGTGTGTTCAAGCTGGTGGAAGACCCAACTGTCACCGATCATTTCACTACTTGTGTCAGACATGCCCTCTCTACTCTGGAGATGGCGCTTGAGAAATATCCGTGAGTCCAGCAACCAAAAGGCCCAGCAAACCAGTGTTGAGCTCCTCTTGTTATAATCTGGGTCCTGAAACAATCCTGGGTCTTGTTATAATCTGGGTCCTGTGAGAATCCTGGGTCTTGTTATAATCTGGGTCCTGAAACAATCCTGGGTCTTGTTATAAAATGGGTCCTGAAACAATCCTGGGTCTTGTTATAATCTGGGTTCTGAAACAATCCTGGGTCTTGTTATAACCTGGGTCCTGTAACAATCCTGGGTCTTGTTATAATCTGGGTCCTGAAACAATCCTGGGTCTTGTTATAATCTGGGTCCTGAAACAATCCTGGGTCTTGTTATAATCTGGGTCCTGAAACAATCCTGGGTCTTGTTATAATCTGGGTCCTGAAACAATCCTGGGTCTTGTTATAATCTGGGTCCTGAAACAATCCTGGGTCTTGTTATAATCTGGGTCCTGAAACAATCCTGGGTCTTGTTATAATCTGGGTCCTGAAACAATCCTGGGTCTTGTTATAATCTGGGTCCTGAAACAATCCTGGGTCTTGTTATAATCTGGGTCCTGAAACAATCCTGGGTCTTGTTATAATCTGGGTCCTGAAACAATCCTGGGTCTTGTTATAATCTGGGTCCTGAAACAATCCTGGGTCTTGTTATAATCTGGGTCCTGAAACAATCCTGGGTCTTGTTATAATCTGGGTCCTGAAACAATCCTGGGTCTTGTTATAATCTGGGTCCTGAAACAATCCTGGGTCTTGTTATAATCTGGGTCCTGAAACAATCCTGGGTCTTGTTATAATCTGGGTCCTGAAACAATCCTGGGTCTTGTTATAATCTGGGTCCTGAAACAATCCTGGGTCTTGTTATAATCTGGGTCCTGAAACAATCCTGGGTCTTGTTATAATCTGGGTCCTGAAACAATCCTGGGTCTTGTTATAATCTGGGTCCTGAAACAATCCTGGGTCTTGTTATAATCTGGGTCCTGAAACAATCCTGGGTCTTGTTATAATCTGGGTCCTGAAACAATCCTGGGTCTTGTTATAATCTGGGTCCTGAAACAATCCTGGGTCTTGTTATAATCTGGGTCCTGAAACAATCCTGGGTCTTGTTATAATCTGGGTCCTGAAACAATCCTGGGTCTTGTTATAATCTGGGTCCTGAAACAATCCTGGGTCTTGTTATAATCTGGGTCCTGAAACAATCCTGGGTCTTGTTATAATCTGGGTCCTGAAACAATCCTGGGTCTTGTTATAATCTGGGTCCTGAAACAATCCTGGGTCTTGTTATAATCTGGGTCCTGAAACAATCCTGGGTCTTGTTATAATCTGGGTCCTGAAACAATCCTGGGTCTTGTTATAATCTGGGTCCTGAAACAATCCTGGGTCTTGTTATAATCTGGGTCCTGAAACAATCCTGGGTCTTGTTATAATCTGGGTCCTGAAACAATCCTGGGTCTTGTTATAATCTGGGTCCTGAAACAATCCTGGGTCTTGTTATAATCTGGGTCCTGAAACAATCCTGGGTCTTGTTATAATCTGGGTCCTGAAACAATCCTGGGTCTTGTTATAATCTGGGTCCTGAAACAATCCTGGGTCTTGTTATAATCTGGGTCCTGAAACAATCCTGGGTCTTGTTATAATCTGGGTCCTGAAACAATCCTGGGTCTTGTTATAATCTGGGTCCTGAAACAATCCTGGGTCTTGTTATAATCTGGGTCCTGAAACAATCCTGGGTCTTGTTATAATCTGGGTCCTGAAACAATCCTGGGTCTTGTTATAATCTGGGTCCTGAAACAATCCTGGGTCTTGTTATAATCTGGGTCCTGAAACAATCCTGGGTCTTGTTATAATCTGGGTCCTGAAACAATCCTGGGTCTTGTTATAATCTGGGTCCTGAAACAATCCTGGGTCTTGTTATAATCTGGGTCCTGAAACAATCCTGGGTCTTGTTATAATCTGGGTCCTGAAACAATCCTGGGTCTTGTTATAATCTGGGTCCTGAAACAATCCTGGGTCTTGTTATAATCTGGGTCCTGAAACAATCCTGGGTCTTGTTATAATCTGGGTCCTGAAACAATCCTGGGTCTTGTTATAATCTGGGTCCTGAAACAATCCTGGGTCTTGTTATAATCTGGGTCCTGAAACAATCCTGGGTCTTGTTATAATCTGGGTCCTGAAACAATCCTGGGTCTTGTTATAATCTGGGTCCTGAAACAATCCTGGGTCTTGTTATAATCTGGGTCCTGAAACAATCCTGGGTCTTGTTATAATCTGGGTCCTGAAACAATCCTGGGTCTTGTTATAATCTGGGTCCTGAAACAATCCTGGGTCTTGTTATAATCTGGGTCCTGAAACAATCCTGGGTCTTGTTATAATCTGGGTCCTGAAACAATCCTGGGTCTTGTTATAATCTGGGTCCTGAAACAATCCTGGGTCTTGTTATAATCTGGGTCCTGAAACAATCCTGGGTCTTGTTATAATCTGGNGAAGACATTTGATAGTGGTATAGCGGCATAGTCTGTTGATATAGTGGTTGGCTATGAAGACATTTGATAGTGGTATAGTGGCATAGTCTGTTGATATAATGGTTGGCTATGAAGACATTTGATAGTGGCATAGTCTGTTGATGTAGTGGTTGGCCATGAAGACATTTGATAGTGGTATAGCAGCATAGTCTGTTGATATAGTGGATGGCTATGAAGACATTTGATAGTGGTATAGCGGCATAGTCTGTTGATTTGGTGGTTGGCTATGAAGACATTTGATAGTGGTATAGTGGCATAGTCTGTTGATTTAGTGGTTGGCTATGAAGACATTTGATAGTGGTATAGTCTGTTGATGTTGTGGTTGGCTATGAAGACATTTGATAGTGGTATAGTGGCACAGTCTATTGATTTAGTGGTTGGCTTAGAAGACATTTGATAGTGACATAGTCTGTTGAGATAGTGGTTGGCTATGAAGACATTTGATAGTGGTATAGCGGCATAGTCTGTTGATGTAGTGGTTGGCTATGAAGACATTTGATAGTGGTATAGCGGCATAGTCTGTTGATTTGGTGATTGGCTATGAAGACATTTGATAGTGGTATAGTGGCAAAGTCTGTTGATTTAGTGGTTGGCTATGAAGACATTTGATAATGGCATAGTCTGTTGATGTTGTGGTTGGCTATGAAGACATTTGATAGTGGTATAGTGGCACAGTCTATTGATTTAGTGGTTGGCTATGAAGACGGTTGATAGTGGTATAGTGGCACAGTCTATTGATTTAGTGGTTGGCTATGAAGACATTTGATAGTGGCATGTGAGTGGTTGGCTAAGAAGATATTTGATAGTGGCATAGTGGCATGGTCTGTTGATTGAGTGGTTGGCTAAGAAGATATTTGATAGTGGTATAGTCTGTTGATTGAGTGATTGGCTAAGAAGATATTTGATAGTGGTATGGTCTGTTGATGTAGTGGTTGGCTAAGAAGACATTTGATAGTGGTATAGTGGTATAGTCTGTTGGTGCTGTGGTTGGCTAAGAAGACATTTGATAGTGGTATAGTGGTATAGTCTGTTGATGTTGTGGTTGGCTAAGAAGATATTTGATAGTGGTATAGTCTGTTGGTTGAGTGGTTGGCTAAGAAGACATTTGATAGTGGTATAGTGGTATAGTCTGTTGGTGCTGTGGTTGGCTAAGAAGACATTTGATAGTGGTATAGTAGTATAGTCTGTTGATTTAGTAGTTGGCTAAGAAGATATTTGATAGTGGTATAGTCTGTTGATGTAGTGGTTGGCTAAGAAGATATTTGATAGTGGTATAGTCTGTTTGTTGAGTGGTTGGCTATGAAGACATTTGATAGTGGTATAGTAGTATAGTCTGTTGATTTAGTAGTTGGCTAAGAAGATATTTGATAGTGGTATAGTCTGTTGGTTGAGTGGTTGGCTATGAAGACATTTGATAGTGGTATAGTGGTTTAGTCTGTTGATTTAGTGGTTGGCTATGAAGATATTAAATAGTGGTATAGTGGTTTAGTCTGTTGATGTTGTGGTTGGCTATGAAGATATTTGATAGTGGTATAGTCTGTTGATGTAGTGATTGGCTAAGAAGATATTTGATAGTGGTATAGTGGTTTAGTGGTTTAGTCTGTTGGTGCTGTGGTTTGCTAAGAAGATATTTGATAGTGGTATAGTGGTTTAGTGGTTTAGTCTGTTGGTGCTGTGGTTGGCTAAGAAGATATTTGATAGTGGTTTAGTGGTTTAGTCTGTTGGTGCTGTGGTTGGCTAANGAAGACATTTGATAGTGGTATAGCGGCATAGTCTGTTGATATAGTGGTTGGCTATGAAGACATTTGATAGTGGTATAGTCTGTTGATGTAGTGGTTGGCTATGAAGGCATTTGATAGTGGTAAAGCGGCATAGTCTGTTGATGTAGTGGTTGGCCATCAAAACATTTGATAGTGGTATAGCGGCATAGTCGGTTGATATAGTGGTTGGCTATGGAGACATATGAAGACATTTGATGGTATAGCGGCATAGTCTGTTGATGTAGTGGTTGGCTATGAAGACATTTGATAGTGGTATAGCGGCATAGTCTGTTGATGTAGTGGTTGGCTATGAAGACATTTGATTGTGGTATAGCGGCATAGTCTGTTGATGTAGTGGTTGGCTATGAAGACATTTGATAGTGGTATAGTGGTTTAGTGGTTTAGTCTGTTGGTGCTGTGGTTGGCTAAGAAGATATTTGATAGTGGTTTAGTCTGTTGGTGCTGTGGTTGGCTAAGAAGATATTTGATAGTGGTATAGTGGTTTAGTGGTTTAGTCTGTTGGTGCTGTGGTTGGTCATTGATGCATTATTATAACTGTGCTGTTTCAAGTGAATCAAAAAAAGCCCGTCGCTCCCTTTCCTATGTTTGCTAACGTAATCTTTTGCTAGTGTATCATCATTTAATTAATGAAAAGAGTATTTGATTTTAGAGGATGCATATTTTTTCATAGCAGCAATGAGACTGTAGATGAATGCATACCTAATCATTGAACCCAGAATATGTAGACCTTTTATTAAAGGCACTACAGTATTTTTTTCTGTCATGGTTTAAATAGGAACTCACGGTAATCAGAACTATGATTAATCTGAAATTATATGTCTGATCTCTTCAGTTTCATTTTATGAGACTTTCAGCATATAAACTCTCAAGAACTGGAAGGTAAATTTTGAAAATATAAATCTTGCATTCTTTTCATTGCATGACATTTCTTTGCAGGTTGTCAGACATTTGCATTGGTTTTAACGGTGGCAAAGACTGCACAGTTCTCCTGCACTTGTTCCAGGCAGTTGTGAAGAAGTAAGCTTGTCTATTAGTGAGTTAGTTTATATGTCTGTTTAGAAGTTTGTTATTGCATGGTCTGGTCAGATACACATGATCAGTTAACCTTCATTGGTAATCATGTGTAGTTTATGCCCCAGAGAGGTTTTTAAATTCATAGAACTAGTGAACAAAATGTAATTTCACCACCATATTTCACATAATCCTCAAGTTTCTAATTATCTTCACTTTGATACACAGTCAAGTCTCTTCATACTGCCCATTTGAGGGCTTTGCCAAAGTTGGCATTATAACGAGGTTGGTGATATAACGAGGTTGGCATTATAACGAGGTTGGTGATATAATGAGGTTGGTGATATAATGAGGTTGGTGATATAAAGGGGTTTCTACAAGTCAGTGCAAAGTAATTGTATTCGAATCCTATAAACCAAGTTATCTTGTATGTTAATCCTTTACAACAGTAATTTGATGCTGGCGGGAAGTTCTTGCCTCCAGCCAAGACTTCCTTTAGGGGAGAAGTAATGTGAGGGATGGGCCTATTAACAAACCTATAGGTGATCAGTGGTAGTTACAGGATATTTATGTAGGGGATGATGTTATCTGATCACCTCTTCACTGCCAGTCACAACTAGTTGGCTGTTGTCACCAGCACTTTCTCACTGGATCCTGTGATAGTAAATGATGAAGTGTTGAATAATGCGAACCAGCCACCCATTCAAATAGTAGGGAAGTCTGAGCCAATACTCAACTGCACACTGTGGCTTTGTTTCTCAAAATATCTTGAGTGACTGGGATATTTATGGCACGTGCCAACGTAAACCAAAGAAAAACCCTTTTCCATAATACACTGTACTCTGATTTGGAAATCTCCATTTTCTTACTCTGAAGATTCACTTCCAGCAGTTCTGCCATCAGCCATTTATTGGCTTTGAGCAAAACATCGCAAATAGTTTTCTCTTAACTAATTTCTTCCAAGTTGTTGTGAAATGATCAGCAATATCTTGCTGAAATTTTGAGGGCCAGGTCTTTGAAAAGACACATATAGTTACAGACACAAGCATTTACTTCCTGCCCCAGACAGTGCACCAAGAAAAGACCATGTCTGCTGTGTGCTATCTGAAAGTGGTAAAAGAAATTCTGCTAAAAATAGCAGCTATTCACACACCATAGAATAGGGCCCACAAGCTGCGCTCTGGGATCTGTTGTCAGCACCAACAATTGTCTAGAACTACATTTAGGTCAAACTAGATCTAGGCACTGCAATGCTCAGTGATTTGTAATTTTGGTGACATGGTGACATTAGCGGTAGATTTTTTTTTTTTTTTTTTTTAATATTGAAACGCACATCAAATATAATTTTCCGTTTTCCAATACTTTTTATCTCTGAAAATTATCTGTGGTGCCCACCAAGTCAATTTTGCAAGTAAATAGCATCATTCGGTTACCGTGCGTGGATGTAATATGACGTAATTAAGAGAGCTAGAGTTACCGGGTTTAGCCCTTGCGTCTAGAATTATTACCCTTCCCCAATCGGTAGCGGCTTGTGGCAAAAATGACAACATCACTTAAGTTCCAGCAGCTACAGACACCTCTCTCTGACAATATGTATTATTCAGCTTTTAATTAAGATACTGATCATCCTAATTCAAACGTAAAGTTTGATAGTGTAAGCCAGATAAAGTACATATTCTGCATTTTTATTGCCTCAGCATGATTTTATTTGACATATCTACTGTTCACAGAGGAATTAAAACATTCATACCAACATGCTATCACCCATCTGCAGAGCATAGGCTAGACAGCTTGACCATGTGGCTAGAACGTATTTGACGTAAGCTTATGGCCGCCACGCGCAGTGCATGTAACAATATGAACTTTGTATAATGTAACCTTGTGGGTTGTCTGGGGCCAGCAGAGGCGTTATATCATTATGACAGACGCTTGAAAGACTGATTATTGGAATAATAGAGGATCGATGATTTAATATATTCTGTAGGACGATTCAGATTTCCTTTAATAAAAGAAGCGAAAGGCCTAAGTATAGGCAGGTAGCGGGAGGGGGAGGGGGTGGTATTATGAGGTTAATTTTCACTATATTTTATACACGGGATTGGTTCAGAGGCAAAAAGTACGCATATGGATTTTTGAAAATTAAAAAAAGAGAATAAGCATGTGGATTTTCACTATACTGTTAAAGGCCATGGTGGGGCACCTAGATACTCTTATATAAATAATAAATAGGCAGTTCACAAGGCAGTAGAAGAACTTGAGAGGGAGATACCCCCCATCAAACTGGGAGGAAGATACCCCCCATCAAACTGGGCGATTTATCTCATATTTACATCTTGTCTGGTCTTGTTGCTTGTTTACTTCTGTCTTTGACTCTGTCCTTATGCCAGTGCCACTTTGTAAGCTGATATCACATGCATCATGGTGTCCTTATGCCAGTGCCACTTTGTAAGCTGATATCACATGCATCGTGGTGTCCTTATGCCAGTGCCACTTTGTAAGCTGATATCACATGCATCATGGTGTCCTTATGCCAGTGCCACTTTGTAAGCTGATATCACATGCATCATGGTTTGCTCTCCATATCAGAATGGACAACTAACATCTGTGGTCTTTGCCCATTTCTTGAGGTTTGATGATGAAGCTGAGTCACAATGGTGCCACATGCCATGTCATTCCAAGTCAGAGATCTTTGCAGCGTATTCCTCCATGTAGTCCAAGTTGAATTGCTCTCTGGACCTGTGTCTCATCCTCTGTACCGGTATCGCTGATTTCTTGGATGACCATGTCTCTGTGCTCTTTTGGGTTTGCTCTAGGCCACCACTTAATGTCACGATGGCCAGATCTTCTCCTATTGGTTTGTATATATAGCCAATGACTTTTTTCAGCTGCAGTGCCTCCTTTGCTGTGTCGACTGCTGTACTGACTGTACACTTACTTCCAGTCTTCAGTGTGGGTTGGACAGACCATACCAACGCTTCTGATGATTCCTGAAGCATCATTGCAAGTCTGGATTTCCCAGCTTTATATTCTTCAATTACTGACTTGAATGGAAGTGCTGGTTTGGCACTTTTGCATTAGAGGGCAGTGTCTGTCAAACATGGTGCCACTCCTAACCATTTCCTGATGAACTTATTGATTTTCCATTCAATTACTTTTACTGTACTTGCGCCTATTTCGTAGACAAGCAGGGGCTTGGTATCAGCACAAAGTGGAAGCACCAAATCTTGGCCTTGCCAATAAGCCCACACCAGTCAATAACAGTAGTCCATCTTCTGCCATGTTCTTGGTTTGCTGGACAGCACCAGTTTCCCAAAGGGTGGTATCACACAGCCTGTTGAAGGTTTCTCTGGTTCTTCACTGACTGTTGGTATTCTTTGATCAGCCACAGTGAATGAGACAGCAGCTGGCTTCCCTTTCTTCAGAGTCAAGCTCTTAGATTTCTGAGGTTCGAATCTCATGCAGCATCACGTGATCAATTCATTCAGACATTTCAACATATTCCATGCTTCACTCTCTTTTGAAGTCAGGATAGTTGTGTCATCCATGAATGCTTTCACAGGTGGCATATGACATCCATGTCCCAGATTGGGGCCATTCCCTGTGCTCTCTGCAGTTTTCACAATTGCATGGCCAGCACAAATAGTGTCGGGAAAATGATATTTCCCATTTCAATTTCCACCTGTAGATCAAACCATCACATCATGAATTCCTTGGTTGAAAATGGCATGTGAAAGCCAGCGAAGTACACCTGCAGCATGATTCTTATTGGCTGTGAAACCTGGTTCAGTTCCAATACTGCCATGTCATCTGATGTGGTACTGGTACTGAGCCATAAGCATGTGCAAGATTGAGCAAGATGACATGTAGATCCCGCTTCTCCATCTTGGTCCTCTGAATGGCTTCCCAGCTCATTTTGGCATGTTGTAAACATCCTGGAACTCCTGGAACGCCTCCTTTTTGTACAGTGGTATCGACGTATCTATTAGAAGAATATCTTACCCTCCATGCTGAGACGCAATATGAGTCTGAATTGCCCAATTTCTGAGGAGTTTATTATTTTGGGATGTATATATATGCCATTTGCCTTCCACCACTCCTTGCTCATATGCAGATCCTCCCTTGCTTTAGCAGATGGTGCAGTCACTTGAGTACTTTTGGGAACCTCTTGTAAACCACATAGGAAACTCCAGTGGAACCTGGGCCGATTTGCAGTGTGCCTTATGAACAATCCTGGATATCTCCTGCAGACTGCGAGGGTCGATGTTGAATTTTACCTCTGATTCCCCAGGCCATACAAGCCCTACCATGTGGTCAGGTGGCGTGTCTTGTTAGTTGTCAAAATATGTTCTTCAAATGCTCATCGAGTGCTGTCTTATCTGTTGTCGGCATACCTGAACGTGGTTGCTTGAACAGCTGGCTGACAAACATGAAAGGCTCCCGGCTCCCAGGACTCTCAAGAAGTCAGTAGGATGACAGACTGTCAAGAAATATGCAAGTTGACAGACTGTCAAGGATTAGCAGGTTGGCAAACAGTCAAGAAGTAGGTAGGGTGACAGACTGTCATTGTCAAGGAGTAGGTATGTTCATGAGTGAATGAAACTAGGCACACAATATTTGAATGTTTTTGTCTCCATATCATATGTTTGCCGTAGAACTTTCATTGCATGTCATGTTTTTGTCATAAGTCAATCATATGTCTGTCATAGCTTTGTCACATGATTGTCATATGTGAGCCATTTTTCTGCAATCTCAGGAAATTTCCTGACTTCACTGGGAAGCTGAAGGCCCTGTACATCCGGAGTCGTTGCCCTTTCCCTGAAGTGGAGAAATTTGTCCAGATATCCCGCGACAGGTCAGTACTGAGGCCAAATTATACCAGTAAGAATCTGGAATGTAAATAATCTTACTGTGTTAAATCATTCTCTCCAATTGATCAATTCTTACCGTATTTATTGCAAGAGCAGAGTACACTGTATTCAGTTCTTACTGTATTTATTGCAAGAAGAGAATACTGTATTCAGTTCTTAGTGTATGGCTAGAATGTGCTAGACAGTGCTGGGAGGTGCTGAATGGTGCTGAATGGTGCTGTGCGATGGTGACAGTTGGCTGAGTTTTACATGGTGAACTGGCAGACATGAATAAAACTTGTGTTGATAGGTGTCTGTACACAGGTGTGTGTGTGTGTGTGCCTGTGATTCCTCCTATTGATCAATATTCCCACCAGTCATTAGAGTGAAATACAGTAATTGTGATGAAGGTTCAAAGAGTCTGCAGACCACATCTCTCAATGTAGATTAGTAGATTTGTTTCATGTGAGAAGATGGCATTATCATACATAGTAATATGAATATCAGAATCACTTATTTTCCCTCTCTTTTTCTCTTCTTGTTTAACACAATGGAAGGGAAAGATCTTTGTATTGAGCACCACTCTACAAACATAAAGACATGATAAAGGTCA
>JAWQUT010000605.1:212632-232584 GCA_033807755.1 Ellobium chinense | reverse complement strand
GGTAATCTTTATCGTCAATTATCTCAAAATCACAGTTTTCGTCACTCTATCCGTTCGATCTGACTTTTTTCTGGTCCAATTTACATAAAATTTTGCATAGCAACTCTCCAAGCCCCTGTTTTGAGAATGTCATGGGCTTTTTTCGATATCTTGTGTTTTGGGTGTTTTTTTTAATTTTTAAAGTTGAAAATTTTCAAAATTTTCAATGTTTTTTTATGACATTTTTAAAAAAATTATTTAAAAAAAACTATCCAAGAAATCAAAATAAGCCAGTGACATTCTATTTTAAATAAAGTGATCTTTCAAATGAAAAAAAAACCAACATCCTACCATGTATTGTTCTCCAGATCGAAGGATTCAAAGTTATGCAAAAGTCATCCATATTTTCAAATATGGCGGCCAAACAATTGGCGTTTCCATCTTCCTTCCTGGCCCTAAGTGACCCATTTTTCACCCCAAAATGACAAAGTTCCCTTTATTAATGAAAATCACCTAGTTCTGCCGCACGTCCCCTTAAAAAGTCACTTTTTTTTTAGAGTTATCTCCCTTCTCTTAGGGATTGGGAATCTGTCTTGGGCAGGTGGCTTAGGGGGTAAATGGTCAATTATCTACACATAAAAATAATGTGAACTCGCACAACACACATACACAATGTGGACTGACACAACACACATACACAATGTGGATTGACACTACCCACATACACAATGTGGATTGACACTATACACACATACACAATGTGGACTGACACTACACACATACACAATGTGGATTGACACCACACACACATACACAATGTGGATTGACACTACACTACACTACACTACACTACACAACACAACAAACACACACACACAAATGTGGATTGACACTACACACACATACACAATGTGGATTGACACCACACACACATACACAATGTGGATTGACACTACACTACACTACACAACAAACACACACACACACACACACACAATGTGGATTGACACTACACACACATACACAATGTTGACTGACACTACACACACATGCACAATGTGGATTGACACTACACACACATACACAATGTGGATTGACACTACACACACATGCACAATGTGGATTGACACTACACACATACACAATGTGGATTGACACTACACACACATACACAATGTGGATTGACATTACACTACACTACACTACACAACAAACACACACACACACACACACACACACACACACACACACAATGTGGATTGACACTACACACACATACACAATGTGGATTGACACTACACACACACACACATACACAATGTGGATTGACACTACACACACATTCACAATGTGGATTGACACTACACACACATGCACAATGTGGATTGACACTACACACATGCACAATGTGGATTGACACTACACACACATGCACAATGTGGATTGACACTACACACACATGCACAATGTGGATTGACACTACACACACATACACAATGTGGATTGACTGGATTGACACTACACACATACACAATGTGGACTGACACTACACACTCATACATAATGTGGATTGACACTAAACATGCATACACAATGTGGATTGACACTACACACACATACACAATGTGGATTGACACTACACTCACACACACAATGTGGATTGACACTACACACATACACANGCATCCATACACCTACACACATTCTCTCTATTCCCACCCCCACCCCCACACACACACACACATACACACACACACAAACAATATGAACTGAGGTACATTTGTACTTAACCCTCAGCCTGGCAATCTAACATCAACAGTGCACTACCTGGTCCTTCACTGGCAATATAAGGAGCCACTGTTACAGAATTTTGATATAGTCTAGGCCTATATGAATTTTTTTAAAAGTATAAAAAAATTATGTTCAAAATCATCTCACTAAAACCTATGTTCTTCTCGTTTGACATTGATGGACTTTCTTGTGACTGCTTTTGTTTCAAGTTTTTATCTGAGTGAATTTAGTGACATGTGGATGAATGTCAAAATTATGTGACAGATTTGTAACACAGATCAAAAAAATCAGAAATGATCCGGCACAGAATGAAAAAGCACATAACAAAGTAAAATAAACAAATGGGAAAAACCCTGAGGACTGAAAGATTGATGAATTTTTGGTATTGAAAATAACTGAGAACAAGAATTTTTCATAAATCCCACTACCACTGGCACTGACATGACCTGACTTTAAAAGAAAAAAAATCAAAGATGAGTTTAGTAAAACATGCAACTGACTTAATTTGTAATTTACATGTCAGCCCAAGAGGGTCCCAGGTGGTGGTGAGGGGGAAACTGGGGATGTCAATGCGGTGCTGGTGGAGGCTTCAGTGATACTTTGCCTTTCCCACTCATCTTTCACATCTTCAGTGATCTCAAGATTGGGGGCGTATGTCATCGGTTAAAATTCCCTATTTCACCATTCTGCATGTCGGTAACATTCTCAATCTCTTGCTGTGGTTCTTATTTTGAAAAATAAATAACAACAGCTCGAACAGAATGCGATGTCTTTGATGTCTTTCACGCGCAGCGGTTTTTGTAAACACAATTTAGCTGACTCTGTTTTGTTCCTCGATTTCTTTGTAAATCTATGTGCGATCAATGCAGCAGCCAAACTAAATTAGCTGAGCATATTTGGCAACTTACAGATTGGTTACACCAGTGTTGTGGTGCTAAGTGAATTTTCCACCAATTTTATTTTAGCCGCACCCTAACCCTCATCCCAAAACGACTATTGTCGTGACAACCTGTGAACGGGAGTTGACTTCTGCACAACTATAGTCGCAACAAACAGGGTGAGAGTTAATGTGTCTTAGACTTTAGAGCCATGTCAGAACTCTGGTGATGACAACAACTGTACTTTGAGACAAAATTTTCTTTAATTTAAAAAGCTCATTATTTAGATTTCTGGAGTGCAATTTTGCATTCAGAATGTAGTGAATCAGAAAATGCACCCTAATTTTCAGAGGAAGGCCAGGGTGGTGGAACTTCATAAATTGTAAACCTGAGCCTTCCACTGCCTTCCCAATAACCTTGTGACCTAATTACTACTTATTGACAACAAAAAATGAAAAATCACTCGGGGATTTCACGAGTCAAAAACAGAGGAAAAGCACCTAGCCTTGATCAGTTCTGCCAGTGAACATTCAAAATATACACAATACAGTTACAGGCTGCATGGGGAGGAGAGGATGGGGTGGGAGAGGGGAAGGGATGGGGAGAAACAGAGAGATACTGAAGGAAATATCAAAGTAAAGAATACAATAATCATTACATATGCACTGATCAACAAGAGATGTAACAAAAAATTGAAAGGAAAAATGAACTGTCACTAACATCAATTACACAAAATAATGGGCAGAGTTTGCTCACAAGCCAAAACTGGAATTGTAGGCACTTTTGGTCTCAGGGAAGGATTTCTGGTTGATATTTTCATGTTTCCAATTGGACTTTTCTTTCACATTTCCACCATCTGTTTTCTCATCAGATATGCAATCTTCACCTGCTACTGGTTCCTTGTCTGTTTCTGCAACATTCATCTCTGATTTTTTCTTTCTTTCCTCCTCTTCTTTTCGGTGTTTCTCTTCCTTGTCCTCATGTTTGGTCATGACTTCCACTGACTTGACTTGGGTCATCTGCAAGTTCCTCTCAGCTGTTTGAGACAAGGCTTGAACTCGCTGGACCTCACACTGTGCACTGTGCAGTCTTTCTCCAGTGCTGGTGGAGGCATAGGTTGCACCTGCACACACAAGTGATTACAAACAATCAAACAAACAATCTAAACCCAACATGGTGACTGTGGAAGACAGATGAAAGTATCAGTAAGGCCAGGAACATCTGAAATGTTGTCAAGCCTGCAGAGTTTCAGGACTGGTAGCTGGGATGTGTGCTGAGATAATATCTCATGACGTGTATGTACACAGACATAGACTTACCTCAATAGGATGATACTCGTACAGGAGTACAAACACTAATGTTAACATCAGAATGAAGGTACTGGCGAAACTGCTGCATTTTAATACAAGGTTTGTCCTATTCGTTTAAATACAATCCAATATAAAAGGAAATGTGTGAAGAAATGTCCTGAATGAGAAACATGTCTTCTAGTCAACTTCTCTCAGCAGTTGCATTTTAAAGTCAAGTGACCTTGAACTTTGTTTTCTTTTCGCCATCCCGATATTTGTTGAATAAAATGACAAAAACTTCTGAATGCAGTGTGAGAATGTTGAGTGGGTAACAAAACAAAACCTGTGAATGGACTTAGGACACATGGTCAGTTGCAACACCACATTATAATCTTACCCAGCAGTAATAAAATCAAACGAAGATGGTTTGTGTGTGTGTGTCCTCCAAATAAGAGAACAATAAACAGCAACAACAGACAGTATAGCTGCTGTCCATAGCCAAAACCAAGCAACCCCAGCGGAGGCAATTTTGAGAAAATCAACTTTTCTGTTTGGTGTTAGATCTAGCCACTCTGCCTAATTATTACTTTCCAAAAACTGAAGTTACAGATATTACTAGTCTCATAATATGATCTATATCATGCCATACATACTGTCTGCATAATCTAACGAATATCAGAATAAATGGTTTTGTTACATTGTTTTGACGTGGTATGATCCTTCATTTGTGAGCATTTAACATAGGCAAAACAATATAACTCCAGCAAAATTATGGAGTTCCACTGTACTGGTTTTGTACAAGGCTATTACACTGTTTCAACTTTGTATTGATGAACTGTGACTTCACTTGGAATGTGTTGTCATAAAATAAAAGTTCCCTAAACTTCATTATTGGGTAAATAGTAAAATGTTACTATGAATAAAGTGGGCCTTTGGAATGGATTTTCTTTTCAATCCGTTTAAGAGAGATTTTGGCAAAATGGGTTACTTCCTCCTTGCAGACAGCAGCAGTTGGGATGGTGATCAACCCCTCATTTATCACATGGATAGAAAATCAAGTTAATCTCTACTCCAAGATTTGGTACTTACAAATGTACATCACACTGACAAATCAGATGTCATCCACATCAACGCTATGGCAATATTGTACCACAGCATGCGGCCGAAATATTTCTTATTCCTGATGCATCTGCAAGTCCAGCAGTAATCTCGTGTTTGATATGAAGTACATGTAAGCTTAGAAAACAAATGATGGACGTCATCAAGAATACAATCAGACATCCTGCAAATATTATATGGACTCATGATGGACAAGCTGCTCTCTGGGCCAGAGACTTGGTGATAAGAAACCAGGTCAGTGTACAGAGAGCTACGCCAACACTGAAGACAAGACTTGGCTCTTGTTATCAAGACAACATGTCATACCTGCTGCAAATGCCACCTCTGCAGTTGCGTCTGCCAACTTCACCACACTTGCAAATAGCAAGTCTAAGTCCTGAGAAGAGAAATAAACTGAGTAAGTGAAAAGAGACAATAAAAAAACATGGTGCATCAAGGACAGGAGACAAAAAAGTAAACAAAACCTGGACAGTGGCTAGGGTCTAGTTGTAGAATGTCTGTGGTGTAAAGTTTGAGTATTCCTCTAGTGTCAGTAATCAAGAGTTGTCCTCTAGTGTAAGTATGTCAGTATCCAAGAGCTGTCCTCTAGTATCAGTAATCGAGCTGTCCTCTAGTGTCAGTAATCAAGAGCTGTCGTCCTCTAGAGTCAGTATCCAAGAGCTGTCCTCTAGTGTCAGTGACCAAGAGTTGTCCTCTAGTGTCAGTAACCAAGAGCTGTCCTCTAGTGTCAGTAACCAAGAGCTGTCCTCTAGTGTCAGTAACCAAGAGCTGTCCTCTAGTGTCAGTGACCAAGAGCTGTCCTCTAGTGTCAGTAATCAAGAGCTGTCCTCTAATGTCAGTAATCAAGAGCTGTCCTCTAGTATCAGTAATCAAGAGCTGCCCTCTAGTGTCAGTAATCAAGAGCTGTCCTCTAGTGCCAATAACCAATAGCTGTCCTATGATAGTTTGTCAGGTGAACAAGTTTTTTGACTAGCAGGTTAGACCAAACGACTATTCAGCCGAGAATATGTAATGTATCCAGAGTGACCAGTTTCAATTTTGTTGTTGTTGTTGTTGTTGTTGTTGTTGCTGTTGTTGTTATTGATCCAGCGCTCTTGAGCTTTTATTCTTGTAATGCCATGCAATGACAGTGACTTGTAGATCTGTGCAAATCCCACCAGAAGTGGAATTCAATTCCAATTCTGATCTTTGTTAAAATTTGGAATTAAATCTCAATTCCGTTTCCACTTGGAGATATGGAATTGAAATTTTATTCCCAATTCCGCCTTGAGAGATGGAATTAATTCCGTTCCAATTCCTATTCGTTTACATATATGCAGGGCCTTTGACCTGGAATTCGCTGCCTGAATTTATTCGTTGTTCTACTCGAATCATTTTCAGGGACAGGGGAAGCTATGTGCATCACATCCTAAAAAATCCACAGAATTTTTTCAGAAATTCACAGATTTTTAAAATAAATTTTCACCCCCTAACACGTTTTTTTTTTCACCCAAGCGCTTCCGAGAAAATGCAGCTTGAAAGTCAGGGTTTTCCCACCATGCGGGCCGCCATAACTATAACTGGTCTTCCGGTCAGCACGGAAATGAGGCGTGACGTCAAAAAGCGAAAGGTAAGCAAGTAAGTACATGTAGTATGCGCTATGCAAAGAGAATTATCCACATGCAATAACTTTCGTCGGCTATAAATGTTATGCCTTTTTTTCATTTATCGCACAGAAAAGTCTTGTTAAGCTGTGTGAACAATTGCCCGACTTTGATTGCAGTGAATGAGTGATGTAATCTTAGAAAAGGGAGGATAAATATTTGAGAAAAAGGAACATCTGTCACTCTAACCACTGTCTGCATCGCTTTATTCATGTTTGCAGTCTTTTGTATTGTGTGCTGTGTTGATTAGTGAGCTCTCACTGGCCTAAGATTCTGACAATATAAAATGAATTAAGACGCCACCACAGTCAAATTATTTGTGCTTAGGAGCGGCGCTAGTTGTGTCACTAGTCATAAATCAATCAAATGGCTTTCGAGAGCTGGTCAAAAAGGGGGCACATCGTAGTGAAACTTATTTTGACCCTCTTATTTTGGCCAGAGATGACCACAGTAGCATTTTATAGGATACCTGTGAAAACTTTTGTAGTTTTAAAAAAACTAATCGGTCTTCACTATCATTGAGGGAAATGAGATGGATCCTAGTATGGGCTGGGTGGGCACAATTCTAGGGATGAAGAGAGAGAGAGAGAGAAATAAGGCAAGGAGCAATAGGGTGGTGGGATATGAATCTAGGAGAAAACTGGGGGTAAGAACATAAAAACTAGACGCTAATGGAGAGAGAGAGAGCAACCAGGATGGTTTTGTCCCCTGAGTCACTGTTCATTACCAGCCTTCTCGCTTTTTTTCCTTAGCAACTCAGGCTCTCACTTTCTCTTATTGTTTCTTATTCCCCTATCTCTCCCTCTCTCTTTCTCTCTCCCTCTCTTTCTCTCTCCCTCTCTTTCTCTCTCTTTCTCTCTCAACCCAAAAGACACTGTGAATGCAACACCTTTGTTTCACCCCTGTAACTGTGCCTACCCATCTATGCCCTCTCTCCCCCCTCCTCCCTCCCCATCTCGTCCCTGTAGTTAAGCTCAACATGTCATATCCATGCTAACTGTTACGGTCCATTTCATTTTTCTCTTTGCTCGTGAAGACCGGTTCTTTCTTTCCAAACCATGAAAGATTTCACACGTTTTCTCCAAATTATTTCCGTGGTCATCTCTGACCAACATGAGGGTGTCAAACTATTTTCCCGTCGATATGCCATCTGTTTGACCGGCTCCTCGAAGCATGTTGACTGATTTATGACTAGAGATGCAACTACTGAACTAGCACCGTCTCTAAGCGCAGAAAACACTGCCTGAGACAACAGTTAACTGTCAATCAAATCTTATCCTGCTGTGCGACGTCTCGATACTCTAAATGTGCTCCTTATGCAAATGATAAAAAGTGTCAGAATCGTAGACCAGTGAGAACATAAACAATACAGAGGGGAAAGGCACAGACAACCATACATAGGCTATGCATACAATAATAAAGCGACTCATTCAGTGCTCAGACAGATACTTCTTTTATCAAATATTTATCCTGCCTTTTCTAAGATTACAACATTGCAATCAACGTCGGGCATTTGTTCACAATCAGACAATGATCATATATAAAGGCATACAATTTAGCGCGAAGGAAAGTTATTGCATGTGGGTAATTCTCTTCGCACAACGACTACTAGCTTGCATCTCGCTTTTGACGTCACGCCTCATTCTCGCGCTGACCAGACGATCAGTTCTGGACGCCCGTGAGGTGTGATAATCCCGACTTTCAAGCTGCATTTTCTCGGAAGCGCTTGGGCGAAGGGAACGTATAAGGGTGTGCAAATTTATGAAAAAATATTGTGGATTTTTAAGGCTGTGGATCATTGGCAGCCCCGCGCAATAGCTCGGCAGACAATGAAGAGCAGGATGGCGCGGTTGTGATCGACAGTCTATCCATGTGACACGTTCTTTGATCTAGCCGAAATCTACTGACAGGTCAGAGGTTTAGTACTATAGTCTTCGCCTCTTGGTGACGGAATGGTTTGGGGGGACGGCGGGGCATAGTGGGCTCTATCGCGCTCGGCGCAAAGCATTGTCGGGTATAGACAAGGCTAAGGACGGNGGGGGGTGGAAATGAGGGGCTTATCACACCTGTCACAGTGTGGCAGGTGTCACTCAGTCAGCTGGTCTACCCTCCGTCGCGCAGTTTCAGCTGTCAGTGTAAATATTTACAGTACATGTATTTACTTGTCAGTTGTAATCCTTCTACCACTGATCTTTGAGTTTTACGACTGCTGAGGAGTTGCAATTATCCGAAGTGAGTTGCGATTATCCAGTGACTTTATACATGAAAAATTCAGTTCCCTGGGGAAAATTGCGATTAAGCGAAAGTGGCGATTAAGCGGGGAACGATTAAGCTGAGTCGACTGTACCAGGATTTTGAAAGGAATTAAATACTAATACCAGTCCAGATCAGAAAACTTTCCCATGGACGCCAAAACCCATCCATTAACTTATTGGCACTTTGGGGCTAATTAGAGTACACAATCAAAAAAAGTGTTAGAGAATAAGTTTGCCAAACCAAGAATACTCAAAGTACTTTGAATTTCACTGATCTAAACGCAGTAAGAACATCCTCTTTATAGAGCTTCATGCAAACTGATATGGTGGCTTTTCTAATAACAAGCATTGCCACTAAAGCATTTCACATAGGCCAGAATCCTTGCAACTCTAGACAGTCATGACGTTCAGGGCTACTTGCAAGCCTGGTCCCGAGAAGCTGATGATCACTAACACTAACAGACTGCTTTCTTAGACTGAATGATGCGCAGTAACTGAATCCTTAGATTTTTTGGTCCGTGCGTGCCCCACACCTTATGATGTCATGTAGGGCTGCCTGGGAAGGCGAGTCAAATATAAATATCAGGACCAAGTAGGCCCCTCCAACAAATCAATAATGGCAAATGTGGAAGGCGCCTCAGTGTCCTTCATTTCGTACTATGAATTTTAGGAAGATACAGATGGATGCTCCTGAATGGGTCTGTGTCTGAATTACTTGATATCATCAACTCATTGCGCCACTGGCCAGCAAAGATTGACCAGGCTCAATGGTTTAAATATGCAGCAAGTGTGATCAAGCTAAGTGTTGGTACACATGAGTGGTCACAAATGGCATGTTCATGAACTCAAGATTATGTTGCCTGGATCAGAAGGCGGATGGGTAAGCTTTGAAAACGGATCTGTATCCTAATTCTGTTCCCAATTCCACAATAAAATAGGAATTGAATCCAATTTCGTTCCGGAAAAATTAATTCCGGAATCGTCCGATCCAGATTCCGGTTCAGCACAAACCTGCTGACAAGTTCTCTGCGGCTGTTCTGAGGAACTGTCCAGTGTGTTGTATATGTTGGGGAAGGATGGTAGAAGCTGTTCCATACTGTCACTGATAACAGGATGGTAGAAGCTGTTCCATACTGTCACTGATAACAGGATGGTAGAAGCTGTTCCATACTGTCACTGATAACATTCACCACATTATTGTAGAACTGCATTGCCATTGGTCATCGCCTTCTCTGTCTCCATTTATTACTTAGGGCCGTTATCCATGACATGAACTTTATCTTTGGTTGAGCTGAGCTCTAGCAAGCAACAACTCCTGGATATTTTTTCTCATTGTCTAAGACATTCAATGTGTGATGCACTATTCTGAAAATGATTACTTTCTATTTGCTCCCAGACTTGTAGCTAAGGAGAGCTGTATCCTTTTGGGAAGCAAAGATTGATTCTTATTTAGTCACATTTTTCTTGTTGATAATCTCGGGCAGCAGGATTCGCTTGCTTCGCCTGACAGTTCCCAAGACTGATTGCGTTGTTCAGTAGTCCCTTTCAAAGTTCCATGTCCATGGGGATGTAGCCACGAGTAACCAGGGTTGTACATGTAGTTCTCTGCTCTCTTACCCCAAGTAGGGAATCTCATCAGGTGGATTAAAGCTCTCAGTATCTGCACACCATAAGATATCAACTTCACACTTGCCTGGCTTTGAGGGATGTGTTGTAGAAATCTACATCATCAGCTCCATGCTACTTAAAGCTCATCATTAGTATTGCACTACTCCTGTGTATGGCGTCTCTTCAGTCTGGAGTTGAGGTCAGTCAGGAAATCCCTGAATGGGGCGAAGCAATTTTTCTCTCGCCAGGCAGACCTCATCTCCTTGTCATCAAAACAATGCGCTGTAAGGAGTTCATGAAATCTCTTTTGCCCTGATACTGATTTCCAAAAAGTGTTGCCAAATATACTGTCCCATATCAGTCTTGTCGTCATAAGGCTTTGCCTTACGATGCCCAAGTTGATGAGGCAGCCATCTGTTTCCACTACACTTTATCAGTTGGATCCTAAACTTAACCAAGACTTCTTCTTCTGCACCTTCATCTCTTTGAAGAGGACTGTCCTATTTAAAATTGGAGAAGATATAATGCTGTAACCAGCTGCCTCTTTCATTGACTCGCCCTATTGTCAGTGTTTACATCAGAGACAGTGTCAACTGGAAGCTGAGGTGCGTACTCCCTATCTGGTTCCCGTTCACTGTCAGTGACCATCAACAAGTTGTTAAACTACTGATCCCATTGTACATTTGAAGAACAGTGCCACAGATGAGCAAAATATGGATGTTTTATGAATATGAGTGAGGGAAAAAGAGAAGAGGAGAGGAGAGAGAAAGAGAGAGAGAAAAAGGGAATAAATAAAAGGAGTGGGAGATACAGAGAGAGAGAGAGAGACAGAGGGATAAAGATAGAGACAGAAAGAAGTGTGCCTTGTAATGTTAGATTTGCTTTATTTCGGATAATGATCACAATCTATCAATCACTGCATACAAGTGACATCAAACGTCAGAGCTATCATTACGTGCAAGGCCAAAACCTTCTTTTGTACAAGCAAATCACTTGCTTCTTAATCAACCCCAGTATTAAAGCGCTCAATTCATTTAACATCCTTTCCCAAGACAAATGCTTGGACAAGCAACAGACAAGCAGTTCTGATCATACGCGGTAATCTCTTCTACATTCTATCCTCTCCTTTCCCCTCTCTTTTCCCCCTCCCGCGTTTCTGAGGACAGACGACCACAAGCGCTGGCCAGTTGACCACTGTGGACAGTGCCCACAGACCTGTTATCCAGCTTCTCTCGGTGTCATAGGACTATGATTACTATTACTATTACCACTGCTACTAAACTACTACTACAAATAATGATAATAATAACAATAATGATAATAATGATTATTGCCATACTGACCGCTCTCGAAAAAATTGTGCTGTCATCACCAAAGAAAACACAGCAGTTGTCAAGAGGTCAAGAACCTTTGAAAGCAAGGCAAAAACTGACCATCAGCTGTGATGGACGGTGGTCTGGTCTTAAATTGCAGGTGAGATATATGTACATGCACGTGATACAATCTATACACTGTTATTTCTAAGCCTTGTTGTCACCTACAGAGCCTCCAGCAGTCCCCGGGGGGGGGGGGGGGGGGCTGCCTGCCTAGCTAAGTCATTGCATAATCGCTGGACAGAGATTGGACTCTCCTGTATCGGTCAGTGTAACGAAAAAAAATCATCGTTAGGGAGCAAGTCACTCAGAATAAACAAAAGAAATTCCTCTTTAAAAGTGTGGTGTCAGTCAGACCCACGAAATATGGCTAAGAGTATCCGTATAAATTCCTCTTTGGGAGTGTGGTGTCATTTAGATCACACGACAGATAGGTAAGGATATATCTATGTGAGGTGGGCTGGCAGGTTCCTGCACTGGTCATGTAAGCAATGTAAACTTCATTCTAAGAAGGGATGAGTGTGAGGGGGCGAAGTTAGCTCATTATCTCTCCCCCCCACCCGCCTCCCGTTTTTCTCGTCGATATGTTTTCAATGTTTTGTGTTGACCGTTGACATAACTTGCAAGCTTCGTCACTCGTGCCCAGCCCCGCGGTTCATCGGCGTCAGGAAGTCTGGCGTCCTTTCGTTCTGTGGCCATCTGGCGTAGCTGTTGATGTAATAGAGCCAGATGCACGTTTCCGCGCTGACCTACTGACTGGTCAGTAAAATTGAAATGTATTGTTATGCATTGTTTTGGGGTAAACAGGAATCTGATTGGCGAGTGTACCATAACAAGTTATGATTGGTTGGTTGGGTGGGTGGGTGCCCTTCTTTGGTCTTTGAGCTTGGTCAGCTTTTGGACTGGGGGGAGATGCGCGCCAACCCTCAGAGGTGTAGGATCGGTTAATTACAGTTCTGTATTTGTTTCTTATAGAGAGACATGCGCCAACCCTCAGAGGTGTAGGATCGTTTAATTGTTTTTCCTAGAATCACCTCGTCAGTCAGAGCAGTTTAAAGTCTGCAGTCCTTGTTTTCTTGTATTGGATACCAATAATACATGTACCATCAATACTTACCGATGTTCAATAAATCTCGTGATCATCAATTGATGCAAGAGCTTCGTTTCTTCATCATCGTTGTTGTTCTCGTAACTCGTCTCCTTATCTACCCTCACGCTTACCCACGTGGCCAGTAATGTCATCGCCCACGAAGACGACCGCCAGGGCCCTCAGACAAAATTTGGTGTCAGAAAGTATGGGTTCTTGTCGGGCCCTGGTGACCTATCACCTGCGTTGGAACCTAGAGAAAGTGACCCTTAGCCACTCATGGCTCACAAATGGGGACGTCGGCAGGATGGAATGGCCATGAGTTAGCCACTATACTTATCCAACGATCGACTCACCCATCAACTGATCTTACACCATCAACCGGCCACTCCTTACATCTGTATTTTATGCTTAGTGTTTAGCGAGGTACAGCGAAGATTAAAGGTGTGTTATGGGTCCAGTTGTCTATGATCTGATACTGGACAACAGTCTTCCAGGATCACTTGCAAAATACATGTACTCCTTAACTTTATTCAGACAACATTATTTCTCTTCCACAAGAATATGGTTTTAGAAATGAGAAATCCTGAATGTCAGCACTGCCAGCCTCCAATCCAGCCTAAAATCCAGCCTACAATCCAGCCTACCTGTTTCCGTTTGTACACTTGACTGATTTCATGTCGTGTCTCCAAGATAAGATCTGCCATCCTTTCCTCCTCTGCTTTGTGACCCAGAACTTGAAGTTGGTATTCCATAAGCAGCACAAGAACATTCAGCAACTGGAACATGAACAGGAAAGAACATTCAGCAGCTGGAACATGAACAGGAAAGAACATTCAGCAGCTGGGACATGAGGACAAGAACATTCAGCAATGGAAATGTGTGCAGACCAAGAACATTCAGCAACTGGAATGTGAACAGGACAAGACCATGCAAATATATTTCGTCAAATTTAATCCTTCCATCGGTGAGCTTATCATTTACATTCACCGAGAAGTTGCAATTATGCAGAGTAAACTGAGAAATGGAATGTGAAGAGGACAAGAACATTCAACAGTTGTAACAAATGTTTCAGAGTGCTCTGTAGCTCTCAGTAGGGAACACTACCTTAAATACAACTTCCGGTTGGAGCGCCGCACAGCAGGCGACCCGGTTTCAGTGTCAATATCGTTATTTATCGTCTTTGTTCAAGTTTAAACGTACAAGTTTCCTAACATCATGAAGCTGAATGTGCTGTGCTTCGTTTGGAGTCTGGACTATTGCTCTGTTGGTTTTGCTGTTTGATTTTGTGAGATCGATTGAAAATAGCGGCCGGATGTGCCCACCGCTCACGCCAGCGTGTTTGTCCACCATATTGGCCATGGATAGCCCATCTTTCCATGATGTAAACAGCTTGTTTATTAAAACGTCATTCAAGAAGAGGAGGAGAGGGAAGAGGGGAGGTGTTCGTGTTAAAGCCAGACGGAGAGGGCAGAGATGTTTCCTACCACCAGGTGTCTTTGGGAACGTTCGATCTTTGAACAACAAAACAGATGAACTGAGTGACTGTGTTAGATACCTATATAATATGAATATCGTGAAAGTTCTGTCATGTGCTTTACACAGACATGGTTAGAGTCATTAATACCAGATTCCCATGTACATCTTGGGGGATTTCACATTAGTACGGTCTGATCGTACAGCTGAGAGTGGAAAGACCAGAGGAGGAGGAGGGGTGTACGTGTATGTAAACAACAAGTACTGCCATCGGAACAACATCACGACGAAAACAACATCGTGCACACCTAACATCGAACTACTGTATGTACAACTCAGACCTTTCTATCTGTCTAGGCAGTTCATGTCAACGTAGTGTACATCCCTCCTACAGCCAACACACAACACACAACTGACTCAACTTATTACAAGCCTGAGTGTGTACATCCCTCCTATCGCCAACACACAACACACAACTGACTCAACTTATTACAAGCCTGAGTGTGTACATCCCTCCTACCGCCAACACACAACACACAACTGACTCAATTTATTACATGCCTGAGTGATCAAGAAACCAACGGCCCAGACGCAGTGAAAATCATTCTTGGCGATTTTAATAATTGCCCACTTAATAACAACCTACCCACGTACCACCGATATGTTGACTGCCCCACCCGGAATGATCGTCCACTGGACTTGTGCTACTGTAATGTGAGTGCTGCCTACTCCTGTGACACACTGCCCCCATCTTTATTCTTCCCACTTGGAACACTCAGGTCTTTCTAAACTGCTAATATAAGATCCAGCGTCAATAATTCTTAAATGGAAATTGCTATCTGGTTTGGTGAAATGTGTACAAACTGAAAGACAAGCCACATTGTGTAGAACAATTATCCTGAATGCTTCTATGTGAAGATATTTTCTATAACTGCTGGCATAAGGTAAAAATCTGTTTAAAAAAAACATAAATTTGGCTGTCAGAACAATGGCTTTTCCAGAAAATAAAACCCACTGTATCTGTGTCAAGCAGGCTGCCATTTCTTGGAGAACTATTGGCACTGTCTACCTTTGCCCAGCCTTGCCTAATCTAAGTAATCTAAACATTGCGATCAGCTCTCCTTCCACAGCCACTTGATCATACCTATAAAGTAGGAGGATGACTGAATGTATTAGTGAAATCACAAGAAAGACAAAAATTCCACACTGACTAGAAATTAGCATGGCTTTTCTTTTGTGTGAAGATCATACTGGTCAAGGTACATGTTTGGTTTACATCCTGCATGAAGCAAGAGAGCAGTCAGTGAGGCCTAGTGCTTACTACATCATGTTAGTTAATGCGTCTGACCACTATTAGCTACTTCATTTTACTCAACAATCTGGAGATGCTGGAAAAGTGATGAAGCAGCAAACACAAGCTAGGAACTATCCAGCTATTCCCACGTATGTCATCTTTTGGATTTTTCCTGTTCATCAGATCTGAAGTATATTTTCCAAGAGACTTACTGAATCATTCAATATCACTATTTTCAATGTAGTTTATTAATTTCAGCGTTATCATTCAAAAATTTAACTAATGTATTCAGGAGCAGCCTGGTGAGACAAATATTTTGAAGGGCATGTGTTATTTTGTAATTATTCCCCTTTTAAGTTCTAGAAGAGAGCTTAAAGAAATATGTTACAATGTTACTCACCTACACTGTATGCTACAATGTTACTCACCTCCACTGTATGCTACAATGTTACTCACCTCCACTGTATGCTAAAATGTTACTCACCTCCACTGTACGTTAAAATGTTACTCACCTCCACTGTATGTTAAAATGTTACTCACCTCCAAGTATGCTACAATGTTACTTACCTCCACTGTATGCTAAAATGTTACTCACCTCCACTGTATGCTACAATGTTACTCACCTTCACTGTATGCTAAAATGTTACTCACCTCCACTGTATGCTACAATGTTACTCACCTCCACTGTATGTTAAAATGTTACTCACCTCCAAGTATGCTACAATGTTACTTACCTCCACTGTATGCTAAAATGTTACTCACCTCCACTGTATGTTAAAATGTTACTCACCTCCACTGTATGTTAAAATGTTACTCACCTGCACCAAGATTACAATGTTACTCACACCCACTGTATATTACAGTGTTACATACCACCACTGCATGTTACAATGTTACTTGCCTCCACTGTATATTACAGTGTTACTCACCTTCATTGTGTGTTGTATGTTACAGAGTTACTCAACTCCACTGTGTGCTGTATGTTACAGTGTTACTCACCTCCACTGTGTGTTGTATGTTACAGTGTTACTCACCCCCACTGTATGTTACAGTGTTACTCCCCTCCACTGTGTGTTGTATGTTTTTATGTTACTCACCTCCGCTGTGCGTTGTAAGTTTTTATGTTACTCACCTCCACTGTGTATTGCATGTTTTTATGTTACTCACCTCCACTGTGTGTTGTATGTTATAGTGTTACTTACCTCCATTGTGTGTTGTATGTTACAGTGTTACTCACCTCCACATACTGCTGTTCAATCTTGGTGATTGCATAGACAGCCTGAGACAAAACTGCTGAGCTGGAATCCACTGCAAGACCAACCGCATTTTTGAGACATTCACTGCTGCTTAAGCGAGGATCATTTGCTTCAAAGGACTGAAAGTAAAAGATACAAATTAAATCAAGAAATGTATGTAAATAACATTTGAAAAGCTGATAAGAAATTAAAGCAGTCATTATTCAGGAAAGCAAACCTCACAGTGCAATCTACTATTTCTTTACAATGTGGTGCCAGGCATCAGCATGCTCCAAATGCTGCACAATCTGAGTTAACTTTTCACAAATTGTGTCAGCTAATATAATAAAAGTTCAGATCAGATATATTGCCAACCGTTTTACATTAGACTAAAATTGTTAGGTTAAAATTATGAAAGAAGGACTGATCTCTGTTAACAAAGCCAACAGATCTTGCACAAATTGCCCACTTATCATAGCTATTGCTTCAAGATCTAATTCTTCAAGAGATGATAAATATCACCATTATCAAGCTCAGAGGTGAGAAAAATTAACTCAAGCCAGGGACTTTGACATGTTTTTGTTAACGTCCCAAGTTCGATGGAGTAATGACCCTTGTGTGGGAGATAATATAACTGGTCGTCAATTTCCTTTGAAATTCTACGAGTTGTTGCCATGTCATAGAATCAGTGGGTCTAACTTCTCATAAAACTTCATCATTAAAAATCATGCTCTAAACAAGTATCCACCATTAAGGGGACCAAAACATTTCCAGGGACACAACTACTTTAACAGAAAAGACACGACAAAGTTGTAGATCAGTTGAGCAAAGCCCTGCCACTCTCCCATGCTGTGCTTGGATTAGACTATGAGAAGTTCTATGTTACCATAACGTATGTGCACCCGGCCTTAGAGGAAGGTTTAGGGAGGAGAAAATATGCCCACCATCGAAAGGATCCCTCAATACTAAGTAGAGGAGCATCTATACAGGGCTTTTCTTCCCTGACTCTACATGATACTGATACATGGATGTTTCCACTTCACAATCTGCTTCAGAAATGAACCAATAGTATTTGTTCTGCGCACTCAAAACTAACAAAGCTTTCTTCTTATCATATTCCAAGCCACTTGAGAGTAACTTATTGTACCCGGGTGGCAAGGCAAATAGTATTCATTCTTAATGATTAAAGAGGAGGAATGTGAGCTCAGTCTGATGATTTTTCAGATGTTACATATTATTTTAGGGAAGTGTGTCACCAGGGATTTTACCAAATTACTGTGAATTATCAACTTTGAGAAGATAGGCCGAAAAAACCTATCATTAGAAAATTTCCTGTCCCTGCCAAAAATCGAACCAGGGTCTCTCAGCTTGCAAGTCTGAAAGTGTTATCACTACTCTATAGGGACGCTAACTTCACAGCAATTTAATTCGTTAATACCTACTGCCTGAATATTGTTTCCTAATCTCCACATGCCAGCCTAGTGTTCACCCATGACCCTAACACACTTTCCAACTGCTCACATACTGATTTAAAATACCCTCAGAAACACACATAAATTATGACTGAAACATGGGAGTACCTGTTTGGTCAAATTGATAGATGCAGCAAATTCCTTAAAACAAATTACTGTTCCAAAAAGTGGTATTCAAGAGTTTGATTGTTTGAATCAAGCTTCAGACCCAGTCACCTCATCACTATTTTACTGATAATAGCCATTATCGTTATAAGCTGGCATAACTAATTTAGTTTCATTGTCCATAAATAGGCACTGTATGAATACATGTTGTTGTTTTCACACATTTTAAACTATTCCATTTATGCGATGAGAACTACTTTCAGGGAACGACAGGTGTGAATAAATGTAATGTTGTCAAAGTAAAAATGACAGTGGCAGAGATATGAAAGTAGGTCATTAACTTTAGCATAATGTATGAAACCAAGTGGAAACTTATTTCAATCCCTTTCACTACCTCTCTCAGTTGCTCTATTTCTATTTCTGTTTCTGGCTCTCAGACATGCATTCACTTGCCTTTCTTTGTATGTCTTAAATTTGCATTGTCAGTCCTGAGAAAGTGTTAAACATGAAACGTCATCTATTTTTACTAAATTCATTATACATTTTTCAAAAAAGTTTTGTATCATTGGGCAGAATCATTTAGTTTTAACGAAACCAAGAGGAAGGTCGGAGACATGCATACTAGGCTGGTGTTGTGTGTAGCTCTACTCTCTACCACATTTCAGATAGAGAGTAACTGATGATATTCTTGTAAACTTCCTGTCTACTCTATTCCTCAACTAAATATTTCGAAGGGATTTCCGAAAGCGCCTCAAAGTCGATGCAAGAGAAAAAATGATTATAGTGACTATAAGGAGCTTGAACCCAGGTCCTCTTGTATGGTAATCTCTTGCTAAATCCTTTGAGCCAACACACATTGTCACTGAATAGACAGGTTTATTCATATCTTTCACAATGAGTCAAATGCATTGCTTTGTACTGTTGCTACTACTGTAGATAAAAACTTCAGAGTTGGAAATCTAAGACAAATGAGCTGTGTTAATACAAGACTTGTCAAGAGAGAATAAACGCACAATCATTCTTTGAGCTATAGATGTATGTTTTTAGCTGTACAAAATCACAAAACTTGGCCTAGTCTGTTACTAATGGCGACATGTTCCAGTTTTACTTTCAGCTCAACAACTTCAAAGCAAAATTCTTGGCATGGATTAATGAGCTGACAATGTTGTTTGGTCATCAGATTTCTTTAAAAAGGATGGGGAGCTGCTATGGTGCCTCCCCGACATGGTATGTGACTATATGGATCCAATGTCTATGCTACGCTAACCTCGACTGATGTTCCTGTTTGCTAAGAAGTGTCTGTATGTATAGGGATGGAGTAGGGGATAGGTGGGGGAGTGGGGGATGT